>VWZX01008139.1:1255677-1489144 GCA_013399015.1 Galbula dea
AAAAAAAAAAAAAGAAGGAAAAAGCAGAGTCCCACTGGCTGGTTTCTGGCTTCTCCCGTGCTCCCCACCAGCCATGTGAAGAATGCCTTGGAATCACGTCAAGTATTTGAAATGAGATGGGGGGGGAGAGAGGGGGCAAGGGAAGGGGGCGGGGGGAGCCGCTTCACTTTTGACTCAGTGTCTGGCTTCTTTCATCAAAGCCACATTCCTGCTGATACCATCACCCTCCGGGAAAGGGCGACAACGTACAGAATCCATGTGGAGCCAATTTAAAATCCCCTCCACCGAAGAAAATCCAGTTCGTTCATTAGGAAGCTCCGGAGGGTTTAGCTGGGGTTAGAAGCCAGCCTGCAGCTCCACAGCCACCCCAGCAACATGGTTCTGTGGAGTAAACCTTCCCTGCTGAAGACCATGTCCTACAAGAGATAATCCCCCTTGCAAACCCACCCAGGAGACTGGGGGATGCAGAGCTGGCACAGCTCAGCTCATGAGACACTTGTTGGGTCTTTTGCACCAGCCACCTGGAGATAAAGCCTCTTCTGGCTTTATAGGAAAGGTTTAACTGGAGCAAAAAAAAACCTGGCAAGCAAGAGATTGCTGGAGCAGAGGATTGCTGCTGTGTCCAACACCAGCAGCAAGGCAATGAGGATGGGAATTGCAGCCCCAGAGCTTCACCAGCTCAGACCCAGACAGAGCCCTGTGACTTTGCACATCCCAATCCACAACAGCCAGCATATGGCAAATAGCTGAGGCCTCAGTGACCTCTGATCTTCAACTCTCCTTCCCAAACTAGAGGGAGCCACAGAAACGAAGGGATTTTCCTGTCTGGGAAAGAAAGCTGCTATTTCTTCCTTGCATTTGTCAAATTCTTCTGGCAGGTTGCATTCATCCACAGGATGCGTGGCTGCAGGCACCAGACCCAGGACTGAACCATCACCAGACCTCAGCATGGTGGGGGTTGGAAGGGACCTCTGGGGATCACCTACTCCAACTACCCTGCTCCAGCAGGGTCTCCCACAGCAGGTTGCCCAGCATCAGCTCCAGGTGGATTCAGAATCTCTCCACAGGAGATTCCACAACCTCTCTGGGCAGCCTGGGCCAGTTCAACAGCATTTCTGGTCCCCCAGCAGAGTGCACCGAGCAGGTCCCTGGATGGAGGGAGCCAGGCATCACCACCAATTCAAGGCATCCAAAAAACTGCATGCTCAGCAAGACCATAGGAAAAATCTACCATCTGCCTGGTCCTGCACAGACAGATAGTGCCCCAATGCCTTGATGCTGCTGATGGGACAGAAGAGTAAAGCAGGTTTGATTTTTTTGCCAGGTGAGTGCCAAAAAAAGCCCCAAACTAACTCAGTACAAAAACACACAGTTTGAACTCACAGTGCTGAAGTTGTAGAGATCTGGGTTAGTGCTAAATAAGTCAGAAGTAACTCTGAGCCACCCACCACCTTGGAGAAGGCAACAGAACAACTTCGAGAACTTCTGAGAGCTTTGCCTGCACCTCAGCACACGGAGCCCTGCAAAAGCTCAGGCTTTGCATGCAAACGTTTGCAGCCTTTTGCTGTGATACGTGGATGCCTCCAACCTAGATACCACGGCTGAACTATTAAACCAAATTACAAACTGAAACCAAACTTGATTTTAGAGTGGTTTTTGCCACCTCTCTGGACCCCACAGCAAACTGTGTATCCCCTCGGGATGTCCCTTCAAAGGAGATAATCAGGCAGGTAAAGTGACTTGTAGATTTGCACATTGTCAAGTAATTGCCACCAAAGCCTGGAGCAGTCACAGGCACAAAGCTGGGACAGAGAGCCAGCAGAAAGCAGATCTAGAGGCTGGGCCATCGTGCAGGACTGAACTCAACTCTGCAAGGGTCACCTTCCCAACCCAGACCACTTAGAGCCATTATCTCTGGAGCCATCTCACCGTTCTGTGGCAGGACTGAAGCGCCTCCCCCCTCAAATTCCACTGCACCTGGGAAAAATGTAGGAGCTTGCAGGAGAATCAATAAATATTTATTGTTTAACCAGCAGTATTTTGACTGGAGATGTAAGCATGGCTCCATGCCAGTGAAACCACAGCCTTCTTGGCCAGCACTGCAAACAACTTTTCTTCTGTATCTAGTTGGAGGATTATAAACTACACAATGAAAGGGGGGGAAGAAACAAAAGAGAAACACAGGCAACGAGCAGCTTAGTCACGGAAGAGGAACAAAAGGGCTGAGATGTAGAACTATGTCGTGGGTTAAAAGAAAAAAAAACACGGGGGATACAGTCCCAATTTTTGGCTGAGAGACAACTGTACAGTTTACATCAGCTACAGATTTATCCCACCAGCTTCTGCAGCGCTGAGGCTTTATGCTGGGGCAGAGCATATAGCCCTGCCTTCAGTGGTGGTTTGGACAGCTGCAAACTGGCTCAGAACCTGCAGCCAAAAAGCAAACCTGGGGAGTCAGGTCCTGACCTAGAGGCACCATCTTGCAGCCATAAGGAAGTTTCCATGAGAGATGCCCCAAAGTCTCAGTGCAAGGAAGAGTCACTCGCTGGCTCCAGGGGCAGTTTCATGCTCAAGTAAGGCAGATCACCTTCTCTTTCTCTGCTTCAGTTAGTCCCCTGGCACCATCCTACCAAGCACAGGTCTTCCCTCGAGCAAAATTTGTCAGCCTGGAAGATGCCAGCAGCTCCTTTGGATCCATTCCAGTGACAGCAATGATACTTGCCCTAAGTCCTGTAATTTGTTCACCTTGTTCCCATGCAAGGAGCAGCTGACAGTGCAAAAAGGAAAAGACCCTTTTTACTTCTGTGGGACAAATCCACTTCTCCCCCATAAATCCCAGCTCATACTGGTACCACAACTGAACATAGCCATTTGGGATGCCAGAACTGCAAGCTGACATCCCTAAACCATCCACAGACAAGTCTGGTCCCACCCACACTTACCTCTTCCCCAAATGCCTGAGATGCACCTGCTCTCACGGAAACACCAAGCCACCTTCCATTCTGCCTCCAGCAGCAAGCCATCATCCCAAGATCTAACCACAGAACAACCCAAACCCCATCCCTGCTGCCCAGCCAGCTGAGCCACACAACAGGACCCAGCCAGGAGGATGCAGTCACTGCTTTTTCACTGCAGCATACTCAAAAACTGGCTCTCCTGGTATAACCCAGGGTGCCACAGACCTGCTGGAAAGCTTTTGCAGGCTCCCAGCTACTTGTTGCCTGCCTGCCAGCAATCTGCTATGGATTTGGGAGAGCAGGATGGCATAGATGTGCTTAGTGCTGCACTCCAGCATGAGACTGCCTTATCCCTTCATTTTATAAGGCCTACCAAAGCACTGCACGCTGTAATTACATGGCAAATTAGCAGCTACTTCCGAGTAACAACACTGTAATTACACAGTTGTTACATGCTTTGGGTAGTTCACGATGAAAAAGTGGAAGGAATGGGGCTTTGCTCCTCTTCCCTGGAAATCTCACTCCCTGCACCCAGGTTAAAAATGCTAAATGTGTTAAAGCACATCCCAGGTCAGAGATGTGCTTTAGTCCATGTATTCCTAAAGGAAAGGTCTCTGGAGTTGGCCTCTTTCCACTTCTTTTCACAGCTTTGTCCCTTAAGTAGACAGAGGTTGGGCACTAAAAAAGCTGGAGCTGGTGGCAGCCAGGTGCAGACAGTCCTCTCCCTCCTGGGAAGCTCTCATTCCCCCATCCTAGCTGGATACCACAGTAATGGGCATTTTGTAAGTGCATAGAAAGAGAATTGCTCTTTTTCAGTTCAAATTCTCACCTCCTCCACAGGCAATCAGCATGGAAAACACCAGGGGAGCCCAAAGCTTTCCACTTATTAGAGCCTCACCCTTGTTGTCTCATGATTCATGCCCACACAGAGCAATCCACAGCCAAAGCCAAGCTCTCACCTTTGCCCTCAGTGCAGAAGGAAAGGCATTCAGAAAGATGCTGGATGCAATTCCCTGCATCCCTGAAATCTCTTGACCTCCTTTCCTTTTCCCAGCCTTTGCTAGGCTTCAAGGCAAACCTCTGGCAGTTTGCATGTGAGGACAGGTAAATGCTCTTTCAGTACAACTGATGTGGAGGAAGGGACAGAGGACATCTCGAAGCAGAGAGGGAAATGCTGGTGTTCTGCTGGTGAGTTTCATCCTCCACAGGAAAATGTGACCATGCAAGCCACCACCAAGACCAACCTCCTAACAGGAGCAGGGAAACCAAGTCACCCAGAGGCAGCCACAGCTGTAGGGATCACTCTGGAGTCTGAATGCTTTTTGGAAGAGAAGACCGTCCTGCGCATTACTCTTATCCCCAGCCAGCTCAGCAAACTGACTCCCCCTGAATGGGCTGATCCAGCTGTGACCCTATTCCCTGCACATTCCCTGCACCTGGGAGGGAAGGTATGGCTGGAAACTTGCCCTCCCTGGACAAGAGAGAGGGAAGGATGAAGGATCAAATCCCAAGACCATAATGAAGATGCATTCAGACTACTAAAGCGCTTTGCCATCCCCCTGCAGCACTGCTGAGATGGGGATGCACTTGCCAGAAGACTCCCTTTAAATGCAAACTCCCTTATTTACCTCCACTGAATGTGAAAGCAAAGGACAAAGAGAAAAGCTTGAGCTGGCTACGGGCAGGGGGAAGGACATGATGCAGGCAGGTCCTACATCTGAACATAGGCTACACAGAGCTGTCTGCTTCCCTGCAGCAACCACAGCAGGAGAAATCTTGCTTCAGTCCTGACCCAAACCTTAAGCAGAAGGAAACGCTCTTGCCTTGTAAAAATGCACCCTTGGGATGCCACCCACACACAGCCCGATGGAAACAAGGCGTCTGTCTCCCAGCTGTCCTTGGGGTACACAGGGGAAGAGCCAAAACGTGCAGGATCCTTCTGGAGGGAGGATTTCTACACTGCCTGTGCACAGACCGATTCATGCCTCTTGTCATGCCAGGCAGGGTGAAATCCACCACCACACCTGTAACATACCCCATCATAAGAAAGGAAGCAAGAGTGAGTGAGGATGGGAGCCCAATATCATCCCTCACCTGGGATGCACACCACCACCACCACTTGCCACTACAGCCCTTCCTCTGTACCTTTGGGAGATGCCTTGGGGGCAGCAAGTCAGCAGCTTCATTAGCAAGAAATTCTCCCTCAGTACTTAGGAGTCCCAGCTCCAGGCTGCCAGCTCCCAGCAAGGCTTTTGAGGAGCTGCTTTTAACCCTGACCACAGAGAGCAAACAACAGCTTTGCACAACTGGAGGAAGCAAAGCGATTTGTGGAAGGTAGTGTTTACCAGGGACAAGGTTAAGTTCCCACTAGGGTTGATTTCTGCATGGTTTGGGTTCCCACTGTCTGAAATAAAGCCAGTAAACCAAGTCCCACCCAGCCACTGGAGGATCAGCCACATATCTGCAATCAAAAGTGATGTTACCATCTCCTCTATCAGATCCTGACACAAACGCCCATGCACATACAGTGTGGATGTGAGACGACAAGCCCACCACCGTGGATTTTTGGCTCCTGAACCTACCCATCTCACTCACACATTCTTGCTGGCAACAGCAGGGGGGATTTGGCTTTGGAAGCTTTGTACAACTTCCCATCCCTTGCAGGTTATTTTTAAAGCCTCTGGACACACCACAAATCCCATCTAACTTTCACTCAGAGGCTGCCTGCACGTGTGGGTTGGAGCAGGGTTTTATTTCAGGGCAGTGAGAGGAGGACAGGGCTGTGCAGCTGAAGCATCTCAGCAGTTTATAGGGCATCAAGCACCTGGCACATTAAACGTCTTGCACAGTTGAAAACCTCTGCCTGTAACGACTCTCTCTGTACAAGGTTAACCCTATGGATGCCATGAAGTAGATCTGCTTTGCTGCTTGCTGGCATGTAAAGGAACAAAGGGCTGGACTCCTTCAAAACACCCACCCTGAAAAGAAGGACAATTTGGTGGCAGATTGGAGACCAAGGGCTGAATGGGAACAGTTCAGTCCTCAGATGCAGCCCAAAACAGACTGGAGTAAAGTTCTGTCTCCTGTACATGGCATTGCCAGGCCTCAGAAACTAGGAGCATCCATGTTCCTCCTCTCAACATTAGTCCAACTAAGCAAGAAAGTTTCAGCATTCCCTAAAACGTTGGAGGGGAAATGAGGTTAATCCAGCTAATTGACAACACTGACCTTTCTGGCTCCCAGTGTTAGCACAGCCACCAAAACAGAAGCAACTGCAGTTGAAGTCAATAGGGAGTCAGCTCTTTTTTACCTCTCTGGTTTTTGTTTCTTCCTGCCAAAGTTTCAACTTTGGGGCCACTCTTAAAACTGCCTGCTGACATAAGCTGCAAAAGAGCTTTTGAGGAGAGAAGAACATGAACTTCAGGCAGAGCAAAACACCAGATCCTCCTCAGTTACATTGATCCAACGCTCAAACACCTCAACAACACAGACACCTTGGCAACATTCTCTAACCTGTGCCAGGAGACGTCTGCATTTGAACAGATACTTTGGTCTGAACTGAAAAACAAGCCCCACATCCCCCCCAGCCATACCCCAGTGGACCAGTAGTATTCTTCCCCTCCCATTTTCTTCCCCTGCAGGCAATCATTGTGCTGTCACAGAATCACAAAATGTTTGGGGTTGGAAGGGACCATTGGGGATCATCTACTCCAGCTACCCTGCTCCAGAAGGGTCACCCAGAGCAGATTGCCCAGGATCGCCTCCAGGTAGGTTTAGAACCTCTCCAGACAAGGAGACTCCACAACCCCTCTGGGCAGCCTCGGCCAGGGCTCTGGCACCCTCGAAGTAAAGAAGTTCCTCCTTATGTCACCACCTGAAGCATAGGAAGGAGTCTCCAATAAATGCTCTTTTAACCAATTCTTTAGGAAATAGGCATGGAAAGGTCCTCAGCTCCACCAGAGCTTCCCATTTAACCTCCAGAGCACTGTGGAAAATCACCCCCAAGGGCTCCACTGGATTTTGAAGTCTGGCCCTTCCTAGCCCACACCTGAAGACCAGGCTCAGCCTTGCTGTCAGACCCTGAGCACCAAAATAGCCACAACCTACTGTACGAGCAGGTCCTCTCTAGGTGCAGGCAGAGGAGGAAGATGGACCATCAGACGTGCACCACACACCATGTAGCCCATGGGTGGCTGACTTAATGGAGCTCTCTGCAGACGAGCTGATCCTCCACAAGCATTTACTTTGAGAGCCAAGCCCTGCACCGCTCCAGCCCCTCTTTGCACTCAACCAGGCAGCTGTCATTTTATTTCCCACATGCAGCCTGAAATTCCATTGCCTGGCAGGAGCTGAATCACCTTTCTGGGTTTCCTGGAAACTTGCTAACTGGCAAAAAAAGGCATAGCTCCAGCTTTAATCTGATTTTCTTTGCTGCACCAGCGCTGCACAAAATCCACTTAAGCGTGGTGGCAATTATAGCAGGGAGAGGTGGAGGAACAGCACTCACTTCACCTTCCCTCGTACCCAAAAAGAGAAGTTTTTCTCCCTCCAAGACCCTGCTCTACTTCAACTGAGCAAGGCTGAAATCAGTTGAGGGTCAGCAGGCGACATCAGTGTGTGGACAACAGCCCTTACTATGGCAAAGGCTCAGCTCAGCGTTAACCACAGCCAGCAGCAGCTAAACTTATCACTGCCAACCAAAAAAGTCACACACCTCGTTTCTCTAACATGTTATCTCCCCTGATAGCTCCTGCACCCTTCCTCCACCCATTTCTCCAGCCCCAGATAAGGTGGGGGGCGAATAAATCAAAGGAGCGGGCTTTCCTGGTGGTAAATCCAGAGGAGGTACCGCTGGAGTTCTGTCTCCCAGCACCAGGAGTGCTTGGACCACACAAACCATCTTCAGCCAGGGATGCAGAGAACGCACATCCTAGGTAAGGAGCTTGTGCAGGGCTGTCAGTGCCACTCGGGAAAAGGTGGAGGTATCCCGGGAAGCTCTTAAAAAAAAAAAACAACAACCCCTCCGAGTGCATCCCTCCTGCCTCCCAGCCGAAGAAGCCTGCCACCATCCCGCAAGGATGAGGAAAGGAGGCTGGAGGGGCGGCGGAGTGTTTGGGAGAGCAGGAGAGGGGTGGAAACTACTAGGGAAGAAAGTTCACTTTCTCCCAGGCGGTGCTGAGGGGCTGGAGCTGGGACAGGAATCGGGACACGAGACGGAGGTAAGAGCCGGCCCAAGAGATGGGGCAGGAGCTGGGACACAGACGAGGCAAAGCCGGGACCAGGCAGCAGAGCCCGGGCGGTGCCGCCCCGCTGCAACTTGGAGAGTGAGGTTCATGTTCCCTTCCCAAAGCTACCTCCCCCCCAAAACACCCTCACCTCCTTCGCCACGGAAAAACAAAAAAAGGAGAAGGCGGAGGGAAAGAATGGATCCGAATGGATTCATAGAGCTCCCTGGCGAGGCGGCGGGGATGGGGGGGGGAACCGGACGCCGAGGGTAAGGCTCACCGGGGGACGGGAAGAGCTCTATGTCCACCTTCTCCGTCTTGATGATGGTCAGGTCCACCGCCGCCTTCATGGCTGGGACAGCGCCGCGGGGGCGTCGCGCCGGGACCGGGAGAGGGGAGGCGGCGGCGGCTGAGCCCCGCCGGGCGCAGAGCTGGGGCCCGGGGCAGCGGCGGCAGGGCGCCTGCCTCCTTCCCTCCTCCTCCTCCTCCTCCTCTTCCTTTCGTTCTTTCTTTCCTTCCTTGCTTGCTTCCTTCCTTCCGCGCTCCCTCGCTTCTCTCTCTCTTGTTTCTCTCCTCCGTCGCCCCTTCGGCACTCCCTCGCTGCCGTTCGGCTCCGTTCCGCTCCGCTCCGCCTCGCCCGTCCCCCGCCGCCGCCCCGGCCCAAGCTGTGCCGCCGAGGGGAGGGCACTTGGGCCGGCCCCGAATGGTGACAGCGGCGGGGTGGGACCCGACTGCCCCCGCCCCGAAGGCGGCTCCGGCACCCGGCGCCGCGGGGAGCGGAGCCAGGGCTTCCCCTGGGGTCCTGGGGAAGCGAGAAGTGCTGAGGGGTTGAGGGGTGAGGAGGAATGGAGGTGATGGGTGACAGGGGGAATATGGGGTGACAGCGGGGATGGGCGATCAGGGCAATAGGGGATGCAAGCGGATGAGTGCTATGGGGTGATGGAGGATGCAGGAAGATGGGGGACACAGGATGATGGGGGGCGTGCGATAATGGAAGGTGTGGGATGATGGGTGATGTGGTGTGATGGGGGGTTTAGAGTGATGGGGGATGCAGGATAGTGGGAGGTATAGAGTGAAGGAGGGTATGGGGTGATGGGGGATGCAGGGTGAGGGGGGGTGTGGGCCAGTGGAATGGGGTCTCAGCACATTCAGCACAAAGTTGGGTGCTGCTGCACCTCTGCTGCAGCCTCCGTTTGCATCCCATCCCCAAAACACAATGGGAAAAGAGAGTTGAAGTTTTAGCAAGGGAAAATGCTGCTGGCTGCAGGCAGCCCTGAGCTGGATTCTCAGTGGCCTGCTGAAAACCAATGGTTCTTGAAACCAGGACAGTTGTCTTCACCCTGCCTGTCTGTCTCAACACAAACTTCTGCCTTTCATACTCACATCATCCCCTCACGCTCACATCACCAGCACTGGGATCCTCTCCCACTCAGAAGCACATCTGAGCGTGGGGGTACAGATAGGGTGGAGCATATGTGCTCAGTCGGGTGATATCCAGGGGTGGCTGTTCTCAGCCTTTGTACAGGTGGGAGGCCAAAAAGGTTTGGGAACTGACTGGACCAAACGCATCTTAAAGATACAAGATGAGTATCGTGCCAGCATGGCATCAAGTTAGCAGAAGAATGTTGGTTTTCACGTGAAATATGTTTTCTTCTATTTAGGTAGCACCAACATCAGACCACAAACGGCAGAGCAGGAGGGAGATTATGACTCACAGATGTCAATTTACCAGTACAAGTGTTAGGGGGAAAAAAAAAAAACAAAACCAAAACCCACCAAACAAAAAAGTCATTAGCAACCACCTCTTGTGGTTCTCTTACTGAAAGTCTTAACAGTCTCCAACACGCTGGCAGAGACTGGGCTGCTCTGATCACAGATGGGCTCAAATGAATGTCTTGGCTGTAACTGGGGGGAGAGGACAGCCATGTGAGTGAGGGGCTCAAGGCTACCTGCTAACCCATAGGATGAACCAGGGTCCTGCTTGCAAATACCACAGAAACCTTTGAACACACTGACAGATGAGCTGCAGATGCAAACAGCACAGCTCAGGATTATTTCTAGCTTCTCCAGCGGTGCCTTTCTCAGTTGCCTAAGGCGTATTTATAGAAGGAAAGTTCATGTAACTAAAAGAAGCTGCAAAGGGCTGGGGCCAGAAATCGAGAGCCTGATTCTGGCTCACACGAGCAGCTGGTTTTACCCAGGCAGAGAGCTGAAGATGCAGTCAGCAGGAAGTTTGAGACGGGAGGTAGGTAGCTCCAGCTGAAAAATTCATCACCCAGGCACCTCACCCACTGACAAGCACTTGCTTTTCCACTTTTGCAGGCCACCTTGTTTCCAGTTTACTTGCAAGCTCAATTATGGACAACCTATTCCTCCAGCAGCAGAGTAGGACCAGCAATTCGCTGTGTGACCAGTCTACAGCCTCCCTCCACTGATTCCTGGAGAACCTGAGCTGTGCTCTGGCAGAGCACAAGGTTTGAAACCTCGAGTGGTAGGTCCTTCGTGTGAAACCTACCACAGAAATGAACCTGGGAATCCAAAGGAGCAAAAAGGGTGGCTGAAAGGGCAAAAGTTGGTCCCTGTTGCCTTTCAGTGTGGCAGAGCTTTGGACCTGCCCTTCAGTTTGGGTTTCTTCCCCTTTTCCCCATACAGGATGGACAGCAACAATTGAAGGAAGAAACTAAAGAGGGTGGGAGAGTGCGTGTCAGTGCGTGCTGGTGCTGGGGGGACTAGCTGGCTGTGGGGTCTCAGCTGTGGCCATGAAGCCATCCACAAACCCCCGTGGTCCCAACCACATGGAAATGACCTAGAGTGCTCAATCAAATTCACCCTGCCCGGAGCAAGCGCAGCAAGGCACCATCCCCAGACCTTAACAGGAGAGGAGGAGCACAGCAAGGTCACTGGAGCTCACCCGAGTGGATGCTGACGGGGACAGGCTATCAATGCCATGGAGGAGAAAGCTCCTGTGAGCAGAGATGATGCCAGTGGCATTAAAAAGCAGCACCAGAGGAGGCAGTGTCCACGCTTTAGCCTTGCTCCTTGACTCAGCCTTTCCGGCGAGCGTTATGGTCTGAACGACTGGCTGAACTCCAGTGCACCTGTAATGGGGCTCCTTCTCCTCTGGACCAGCACAAAGGCTCTAATAAAGATCTTTCTTGCAGCTTGCATGGTTTTTATTAGGAAAGATACACATGCTTTTGGCATCCCAGCTCAGCTCTGATCCCGCACAGCCAACGACACTAAGCCACAGCTTGGTGCAGCATGGCTGCGGCAAAGCTTTGAGCTTCTCCACTCCCCTGCATCACACACACCCCCCCTCCCATGCTCCCCTAAACTTCTGATTCGTTTTGCTTTGGCAATGTATGGCAGCCTCTACGTGCAGGGAAACTAGGAATGCTTCCAAAAGTAGCACTGATGCAAAAAACCCCAAAGTGGAGGAAAAGAATAGAGAGGCTGTGGACAGAGATTTCCTCCCAGGGCAGCTGAATCTCTCCTTCCAGCTCGACTCCATCCTAGCAGCCGCCTTAATTTGTGTTCACTTCAGAGCCTGCAACATGAAAGCCCTGGCTCTGAACTCCAGCTGAGCAGCTCAATGGCTCAGTGTTCGCAGAAGGCATGGAAGGAATCCATTGATTAGTTTCTTCAGCTGGGATGTGACCATTTGGAGTCCAAGACCTGCCAAACATGACTTTGCCTCAGCAACTGGTTCCTATTTGCTGCTTGCAGGCTTTAGAGAAATCTTTCCTCTTCCACATCCAAGCCTCACTCTCCTTTTCCATTCTGTCATTACTCAACGTTAATATCTCTACAGGCTCTCTCTCCTGTCGATGGAGGGTGCAGAGTTGCAGAGAAGAGTCCTTCTGCCATTAACACAGCCAAAAGATTTTGCTGTTGAGTGGAGATAACCATCTGCTCTCCCTCCACAATGCAGCCCGACTGTTTTTCAACGATTTGGAACAAAGAAACAATGGGCAGTAATGCCACATTGTTCCCAGGGAGGCTGACTAACCTTGCTTTAAAAGAAGAAGAATAATTACTCATTTAGCAGCAAGGAAAGGTATTAGGAAAGTGGAGCTTTTGCTGTGATTTCCAAGCACGCAGTGCGGGCAGGATTGCTCTTCCATGACCTCTCTCCTGGCTGGGGCTGGGTCTTTCCCTTTGGCAAGGCCAAATTCGCCCCTGTCACAGCCCTTTTGCAAAGGGGTAGCTGCTGGCTCTCCTCCAGACACAACGGAGCTGGGATGGCTTCTCCTCTTCCTCAGATTTACCCATGCTCATGACAGCAGGCTCAGGGTTAGGTGTTAGCAGTAGTCTGGAGAAGGAGCTTTTTCTAGCACCGCTGCTACCAAAACACAGCCACCTCTGGGGTGAATTACAACGGCTACGTAATGACGTGGAGCAGCACCACACCACCCAGCTGTTATGGCCAGGAAATGAAGAACACCATATCCAATTAAAACTGCAGGGGGATATTTATGGCAGAATGTAATTAGCCAAATTGGAGCCTTCCCCAAAACTACCATGGGATTTTTTAATGACTGCAAGCGGTCAGGGCTTGGGTTTGATGTTTTGTCAAGTAAACAATATCCAGAGGGCACGAGACAAAACATCAGGAGCAAAGGGGAAAGGAAAAAATAGAAATAAAGTGTCATGCAATTCCAGGGAGAAACAGAGACATGAAAGGATTTATCATAAGGGAGACATTGTTGGAAAGAGCAGCAGTCACCACTCCAAGAAAGGAAAGAGCAGGGAGGTGGCTCTGGGTGTGGAGGTGGCCCTCAGCAATGAGAGGAAAGAGCAAGCAGCTGCCATGACAGTTCCCCAGGGAGATACCTTTCCTGGAATTTAAAATGATATGAGACATTCTATCAAGCTGGGAAGTAGCTGAGTGAGTTGTTTTACCCTGTTAAAAGGAGGCTGGATTAGTAATCCTGGTGACTACAGCCTCCCCTTTTTGGCTAAGTTATGGGCATGGAAATGGAGCTCCTTAGTCAGCAAGTACTGCATGTACCTGCCAGGCTGGCTGTAGGCTTCTCTCAAATCATCCTGATGACCATCATGAAAGGTTGGCTCCTCTGTGACCCAGACAGCTCTGGCCCCTGGAGTCTCCTCACTGCTCCACACTATAGGGCTGGAGTCACAGAAAGTCTCCATCCTCTGTGCCATCCACATTAAAAGCAAGTTTCTGTTCACCCTGCAGAGATCCAGACCTCAGGGCTCAGCTCAGCCCTGAGCCATCCCTACCACAATACCATCCTCTGATTGCTCTTCAGGCTGTGAGCAGAGGAAACCTCCTCCCAGCCTCCCTGACTCCTGCTCTCATTAACTTCCCAGCAGAGATGGCTCACAAAAGCATCTTTGTGGCCAGCTAGGAGTCAGGACTCCAGCATACACATATCCCAGCGTGGCAGTGACACACTGTAGGTATCTCAATCAACAGTCTTGCAAGCTGCTTGAGCATCTTCGAGTGCCTCCAGCTATTGGTTTCCCAGAGGTCTCATGCTGATTCGTAACCTGATTAGCTAATCTGGACTCGGGCAATGTAATTGTGCCTTGAATTTCGTTGGCCAGGGGTGCTGTCACTCACTTCTTACCCTGCTGCAATAGCTGGCTGGCTGGAAAATCCTTGTAAGCTGTTCTGCAGCTTGCAGGCTGCTTGCTCTTGGTACATTTCCCCTCTCTTCCTGAAGTAACAGAACTGAGTTCTTGGTAAACATAACCTGAGGATTTTTGCTGTTTAAGTCTTGATAGTCACCATTAGTCTGGGCACAGACAGAGGATGCACATCAAATCTCACCTGCAGGACCTCTCATCTTTGGGCAGATCTCTTCAGCAGCCTCCTTCACAGCAGAAACCCATGCAGCCAGCTCAGAGTTAAGCAACACACCTCTGCTTGTGACTTCACCCTTGGCATCCAACTGTCTCTGGTGACAGAGGTTACTGAACTAATTTCTGATGGTCCTTGAGATTCCCTTCCCTGGGATACAGGTGAAGGATCTTGAAGAAAAGGCAATGGGACCCTTGCTAATAAAGCAGATCTGAACAGCTAGACTGCATCACTAGCACTCATCTGCTCTTTCAATCTGTCAAAAAAGCCACCACCACTAGAAACAGACCTACTGCTTCAAGAAATACCAAGTAACAGATGCATTGCACTTTCATGAAGGTGCCAAGAGCCACACAAGCACCTCCCAAGGAAGGTCAGTCTAGCACAACCCCTGGTGTGCAAATGTACAGCTTCAGAAGTGGCAGCCCCCAGAAAAACCTGCTTTCATACAGCCAGGTGGAAGTGGTCAGTGCAGGGAAATAAAGCACTCGACTGCATGACCCCCAGGTTAACACTGTGGCCAGACAGAGGGTTTCAGGAGATGGAAGTTTAATTCCTGGTCAGTATTTTCACATGTCTCTATCCCCCCTTTTTAATGAAACAAGACTTAATTGCTTCACAAGGAGCTGGGAGCATCAGCTAGGCATCCTGTGGGAAAAGCTCAAGGGCTGGGGGCTGTGACAGGGTCTCATCAGAGAGACATTTGAAGGAAAAGCTCAGGAAAGACACCTGAGATTCTCATCCTTTGTTGCAGGACCCTAGGAGGCACAGACACTGATCCTCCAGCCCAAATCACTGCCTCCCCATGACCATGAGATGACAGGTGCATACAGCCAGTCTATGGAGATAATTCAGCAAAGGGCACCAACGCCCTGCACACACCATGCCCTCAGCAGGGGAATGACAGGATAAGACCCAAAGAAAGCCCCAGAGGTACCCTCCCTAGACGGGCTCTGCTGGCAGAGACATCCCTTCAGCCCACCGCATGGCTCCAGGGCTGAAGGATTCGCCTGCCTTATGTGTTCCGAAGAGGAAAAGCCCTCGCCCGGCGCTGGAAACCTCCTGGCTTGCAATTGTCTTCACTTGGCAAGGCAGCCCAGTAGTGCCTAAAGAGCAGAGAAATATTCCTCTCTACACGTGTTTGGGTTTTTCGGGGTGGTTTTCTTGGACGGCAGTCCTGGCTCTTCAACAATACAGGTCTTGTTCGGCCTCCCACTACAGAGCAGGCTTGAATAGATCTGTCTAAAATTATAAGCGGGCAGCCCCTGGGCTCTGAGAGATCACAGGCCACATGCTGGGGCTGAACAAAGCCTCTGCTATTTCCTAACAATTAGCCCAGCTAAAAGGACATCTATCTCCTTCCATTAGAGCCACCACGTGCCTCCCAGCCAGTCCATTGTAAAGCTAATTAAATAACACGCCTCTCTCCCCATGAGGGTCTCCTGATGAGTTCGCCTAGCTCCTAAATCCTCGCTGGGGTAAATGGAAGGGAGACAGCTGGTGGGCAGGGAGGCCTGTGACCCCAGTGGAGGTATGGTCAACCATCTCCAGCTACCATCACCAGTTCTTTCAGCTTCCTTAACTACCTTCAGAAAGCTGGTGAACAGAGATCTTGAGGTACAAGGGGGTTGGTTCAGCACACAAACTCGGTTACTTCCCTCTCTGCATGCCCACTGCTTGCAGCAGAAGTTGTGAAACAGAGGATTTATTTGTTATTCCTTTGTGCTGGGGGTTGGAGGGAAAAAGCAGATGCCAATATTTTTTCTACATATGGTCCAGGTTGAAGCAAACCATTCTGAGTTTGGTTTTTTTTTCATACACATCTCATTGGGCTAACTCAGCTACCAGAAAATAAAGAAGGAAAATGATGTGTTGTTCAACCCCAGCTAAAACTTTCTATTTGGGCACTTTTCAAACAGGAAGAAGAGTCAAAGTGGGAAAAAAAAAAAAAGTCAATTAAAAGTAATCTGCTAACAAACCCTCTTTTTGCCCTTTTTTGGTTCACCTCTTTGAGGAGGTTTCTGTGGGAGGGGTAGGTCTTGGGTGTGGATGAGTTGAAATGAATCTGGTTTTTTAGCTGGGAAGCCTGAATTGGGTTTTAGCCTCACAAGTGAGATGCAACAAAATACATCTGTGATGCTTGGAGTTTCTTTCCAACCTGGAAATTATTCTTGCAAGTCTAGAAAATTCCTTCAGACCATACAGCAAACACCACAGGGGCTGTCACAGAACCCCAGAATCCCAGCATGGTCAGGGTTAGAAGAGACCTCTGGGGATCATCCAGGCCAACCCCCCTCCTAAAGCAGGGTCACCCAGAGCAGGTTGCCCAGGATCACCTGGGTTTGGAATCTCTCCACACAAGGAGACTCCACAGCCTCTCTGGGCAGCCTGGGACAGGGCTCCAACACCCTCACAACAAGCAAATTTCTCCTCCTGCTCAGGTGGAAGGAACCTCCTGGCTTCCAGTTTGTGCCCAGTGCCCCTTGGCCTGTCCCTGGGCACCACTGAGCAGAGTTTGGCCCCAGCCTCTTGCCCTTTAGCTCTTCCTCAGCATTGAGCAGCTCCCCTCTGGGGCTGCTCTTCTCCAGGCTAAGCAGCCCCAGGGCTCTCAGCCTTTCCTCCTGCCAGAGATGCTGCTGAGCCCTCAGCATCTTGGGAGCCTCTGCTGGACTCTCTGCATTAGTTCCTTGTCTCTCTTGAATTGGGGAGCCCAGACCTGGACCCAGGTCTCCAGATGTAGCCTGACTAGGTCAGAGTAGAGGGAAAGTAGAATCATCCTTGATCTGCTGGTCACACTGTTCTTTAGGTACCTCAGGAGACCATTGGTCTTCTTGGCTACAAGTCATACTTTGGCTCCATTGCATGTCTGCAATGATTCAGGGGGGGCAGAGGCCAACACAACCCAGCACCTGTCCCTGAAGGTGGCTGACATGGCTCTGCTCCAATACCCAACCTACTCCTGCTCAAGCCAAACACCATGAGGGGTTTTCCTTTGTCAGCCCATCCCAGCTCTTTGGGGTGAGCTACACTTGTGCCATCACCTCACACGACAACATGAAACTGCTAAATCACTCCAGATGTTCAACACCTTGCTCACACTCTCCCAAGATCCAGAAGAAATAGAGTTTCCTTCTGCCAAGTCTAAAGTCTCAGTTGCAAGTATCCCCTTTACCCTCTTTAAATCACTGCTTTACACCCTTGCCTACTTAAATCATTGTTTTCACACCAAGAGAGCGTGGCTGGAGAACTGGGAAGGTTGCTTGAGCTGATTTCCTGTGGACCTTCAGTTCCAGGCTTGAAACAGCTGGACCTGCTGCTACAGATGGAGTTTCATCCACCCAAGGAAAACAGAAAGACCCCATTCCTCAGCTCTTGTGGTGGGGAGCCAGCAGGAGGAAGGATATGGAGGAGGAGGCAGAGGTTGGTGCCGTTCTAGTGGGAATGAAAGCTGGCTCCTGTTTTCCAAACCCACATGCTGCCTGTGCTGCTCACAGCCATCCTGGGTAGCAGCAGCTGTTGGAGCCTGGGTGGGAAAATGCTGGGAAGCTTTAGAAATGCATCAAGGCTTGCCAGGAAATATATTAATTATTGTGTGTGGATCCATGTCCACAGGGCTTTGTTGTAAAAGCACAAGGATCAACTCATTGCCACTTCCTATCAAAATCCTCTTTAACTCTGCTCTCAGGAAATGTGAATGTTTTCCATCAGGTTTTACAGCCACATATCAACAGGGTCAGGTAAATCATCATTAAAAGACCCTACATGACTCACTTGAAGGCCTAGAAGGAGCTAACACAAGAGTCAAGCCCAAAACATAGTTTGCATGTAACCTAGGAGCATAGTCCTCAACCCTCCATCTGCTTTCAAAACCCAAGAGCCAGGTCTGACTGCTTCATTCATCACAAACCTGCTGAAAAAAAAAGGGTAAGAGCCAAGAAAAAGATGTCTTCTGTTAACTGCCTGCCTCCTCTCACCCAGCTAGTGCCCTTGATCCCAAAGCTATGGGAATGGCTCCACAAGCCACTTGATTAATAAGAGCCCAGGGGGAAAAAAAAGTTTATATAACCTTGTCTTCTCTAAACTTCCTAAGTGCTTTAGAAAGTGGCTGCCCTGGAAACCCCAACTGGAAACCAAAAATATTATCTCTTCCATTTATAAACATCTCTGGTGCTAATGAAGTGAGGAGCAGCAGCAAGGGGAGGGGAGCAGGGAGGTGCACTTGGCAGGCGTGGGAGAGCCCCAGTAAAACCATTCTGGTTCAGGTGGGTGTGGAGCAGAAAGTCCTCCCACCACAGTCCAGTGCCACTGTAGCTGCTGACTACAGCACTGGGAGGCCTCCAGGGAGGGATTTCAGAAGATGGATGGGTATGGAAGTATCTGCTACACTAAACACAGAGGCAGACTGACAGTCTTACTAGGTGCAAATGTGGGGAGGGGGAAGGAAGACAGGGTGACATGAAAGAGGCAAGAGCAGATGGATGAAACCTTAGAAATTAGTTCCCTGATCTTGGAGCTGTAGCTTGGCTGAAGCATCATGACCTGATAGAATCATAGGATCTCCTGAGTTGAAAGGGATCCATAAGGTTCACAAGATCACACAATGGTTAAGGTTGGAAGGAACCTCTGGAGGTCATCTAGCCCAACACCACTGCTCCAGCAGGGCCACCCACAGCAGCTTGCCCAGGATGACCTTCAGGTGCCTTTGGTTTCTCTCAAGAGAAGGAGACCCCACAACCTCTCTGGGCAGCCTGGGCCAGGGCTCTGGCACCTTCACAGCAAAGTTGTTCTTCCTCATGTTTAGGTGGAACCTCCTGTGTTCCACTTTGTGCCCATTGCTTCGTGCCCTATTGGTTGGCACCATCAAGAAGAGCCTGGCTCCACACTCTTGAAAGCCTCCCTTTACACACTTATAACCTTCACTAAGGTCCCCTCTCAGCCTTCTCTTCTCCAGGCTATCCAAACCCAGGTCCCTCAGCCTTTCCTCAGGTGGGAGATACTCCAGCCCCTAATCATCCTTGTAGCTCTCTGTTGGACTCACTCCAGGAGCTCCACGTCTGTTCTGGACTGAGGAGCCCAGACCTGAGCACAGCACTCCAGGTGGGGCCTCCCCAGGGCTGAGTAGAAGGGCAGGACCATCGAGTCCAACCCCTAACACTGGAAACATGGAGTAAGACCCAGAGTGCACACATACTTTGTGGCACAAAGTGCCCAGAGCAGTCAACTGTTTGCACCAGTCTGGTCTAAATAAACATATGAGTGGTCCAGATGAAGCTCTTGGGTTCCACCACCCTCTGTCTCACAGCCTCTTAGGCATACATCTGAACCAGAGAACCAGGAGAAGTATCCTGCAGAACAGTCCCACCTATCTCTCCATTTTCCTCCCAGTGTTGGCATTTCCCACAGAGATTTGTTTTTGCATCAACAGAGCCAGCCCTAGAAAATGCTGAGTTTTGACTGGAAGTGTTTGGATTTCTTTTTGACAAAACATTGATGGTTTCCACAGAACAATCTGTCACTTTTGGCAGCAACAAGAAGAAAAGTTAAAAAAAAAACCTCCAAAAATGAAGATGTATTTCATCTAGTTAGGGACTGAGCTGACACCAAGCCTGGAACTCAGCACGAGTGGAAGGCAAAGCAGGCTGCTGGGCTGCCTCGTTATCCTGTCATCTTGATTACTGTAAAGCAAGGGAAACTGCTACTGCTTTCATGTAGTAGCTCTTTGCCTGGATAGAAAGACAACCAAAGCTGCCAGACAAAGGAAGCATCTGGTCTCCTGGGGTTAGGCAGTAACTAGATGCAAAGCAGGGAAGGAGAAGATCTGATCATCTCTGGAGATGTTTTGTGGGAGATGGAGATACCCCAAGGTTGCAGCATGCTGAAGAGCTTGGCCAGGGCAGGGCTGAGATGCCAGCTTTGTTTCCATCACTACCTTCCAGAATTATTCATTGCCACTTGAGCCTGCAAGACTGAGCTGAAACCTCCCAAGTGCAGGCTCCTCTGTGAGATGCCTGGAAGTGACCAAATTAGAAATTTTCCATGAACATGCTCCCTTGGGGCATCTCCTCCTTTTTTTCCTATTCTACCTCAGTGCTGACATCAGTCTGGTCAGAACGAGTGCCCTCTGCCCCCCCTTGAGCTTAGGATGTGGAGAATGAATCATGCAAACCAGGGCAGAAAGGCTTTTCTGACTCCTGAAAAGTAGTTGCTGATGAGATAGGGTGAAGCAGCTTGGGCCAGGTCTGCTTAGAAATCAAGCCTTTGCTTTGGTGAAGCAATTTCTTTTGCTCCATCACAGACACACACAGAATTCCAGCATGGTGGGGGATGGAAGGGACCTCTGGGGATCATTTAGTCCAACCCCCTGCTCCAGCAGGGTCACTGACAACTGGTTGCACAGGATCATGTCCAGAAGGGTTTGGAGTGTCTCCAGAGTAGGAGACTCCACAACATCTCTGGGCAGCCTGGGACAGGGCTCCAACAACCTCACAGAAAATAAGTTTCTCCTCATCTTAAGATGGAGCTTCTTGTGTTTCAGTTTGTGCCTCCTACCCCTTGTCCTATCACTGGGCACCACTGAGCAGAGTCTGGCCCCAGCCTCTTGCCCCCAGCCTTCAGCTCTTACTCAGCATTGAGTAGATCCCCTCTGGGGCTGCTCTTCTCCAGGCTAAGCAGCCCCAGGGCTCTCAGCCTTTCCTCCTGCCAGAGATGCTCCAGTGCCCTCAGCATCTTGGGAGCCTCTGCTGGACTCTCTGCATTAGTTCCTTGTCTCTCTTGAATTGGGAAGCCCAGACCTGGACCCAAGACCCCAGATGTGGCCTGAGTAGTGCAGAGTACAGGGGAGAAGAACCTCCCTTGACCTGCTGGCTACGCTCTTCTTCATGCAAACCAGGAGATCATTGGCCTTCTTGGCCATGAGGGCAGATTGCTGGCTCATGTTGAACCTGTTCTCCACCTGGACTCCCAAGTCCCTCTCCATAGAGCTGCTTTCCAGCAGGTCAACCCCTAACCTATCCCATTTAAGTGATGGGAAGCACAAAGTGGTTTTGCCTCCCTGCTCCCCCCCTGCTCATGCAGCATATGCCAAGTCAGCAGCAAGGAAGGGAAGTCCTGTCATGACCTTTATTATATTGCTGTTTGGTGCGTGCTCCCTTCCACTCCTCCTTGTTGGAATTGATGGCAGTGTTCCCAGGTTGAAGCCAACCCTGTTTGGGCTTCAGGGCTTTAAAGACTAAATCCTGGCCTTGAATCCTAACCTGCCCTTGCAGTGCTGTGGGGGAAGAAAAAAAAAAAACCACCAAAAGAGGAACCCTGTCTCTAAGATGGGATCAGTGGTCTCCAAAAGTAGCTCCTAAAGGATAGACCTGTGCTGTCATGCTGACTTAGAATCTCATTTCTAAACCTAACACCAAAAAGAACCCTGCATGCAAACTCCACCCTGCATCCCAAGCTGTTCCCTCACCTCACTGGAGTCATTTGGAGACCAGCAAGCTGCCTGCTACAAGTCTCCTGTGGCTCTTCTGCAGAGAAACCCTCATCCTAATGTGCACACACACAACCTCCTGAGCCCTGCCTGCTGCCCAGGAGGAAACCTCCCTTCTGAGGAACCAGCTGCAGAGGGAGAAACCCCAGCTCATCTATTGTTAGGCAGCCAACAATTGATCTGCTGCAACTCTTTCCAAGTCTGTTGATGCCAAAGCCCAGAGGGCAAGGTCCCTCTGGTCTGGTGGGCTCTGTAAACTCCAGCAAGTGGCCAGCAGCTCCAGGGGCTGAGCCACACCAGTAGCTCAGTGTCACTTACCACGACTGTTCTCTCTCTTACGATCTCAAGCTCTTGTACAACATGGCTCCTCAGGGACTTCCAGCCACTCTCCTGACCTCCTTGAATTAAGCATTGCAATCAAATGTGCAATGCATTAATCATCTGCATCTCCAACGTGAGAAACTGCTGCGCAGTGGCTCACAGGCAGCCCTTGGAGTGATTTAGATATCTCACTCTAATGAAGTCAGGGGGGTTTAGATGCCTAAAGATTTTCTTGAAGTGATGTGGCTAAGGCTTTACAAATTCCAGCTGCAAGATCTCAGCCAGATCTCCTAAATCTGCAGTTGTCATCCCTGAGAACCTTTCCTCCATAAGAAGACCATGGGTGCTGGGGAAGATCCACCAGGACTAAGAGGCCAGGGGAATGAAACCACCCCATGGTCTGAAGATGTTGCATTATACAGACCAGGAACTGCAGGGTCATAGCATCATAGAACAGTTTTGGTTAAAGAGCCCTTTAAAATCACCAAGTCCAGCCATTAACCTAACACTGCCAAGACCACCACTAAACCACTTCCCTCAAGCATCACATCTGCATGTTTTCTGAACACTTCCAGGGATGGTGATTTCACCACTGCCCTGGGCAGTGTGTGCCAATATTTAACCATTCTGCCAGTGAAGACATTTTTCCTAATATCTGACCTAAACCTTGTGACTTGAGCCCATTTCCTTTCATCTTGTTCCTTGTTACCTGGGAGAAGAGACCAACCCCCACCTCCCTCCAACCTCCTTTCAGGGAGTTGGAGAGAGTGAGAAGGTCTCCCCTGAGCCTCCTTTCCTCCCGGCTAAACAACCCCAGTTCTCTCAGCTGCTCCTCATGAGACTTGTGCTCTAGACTCTTCCCCAGCTTCACTCACAGCCTTCTTGGAGTGAGGGACTCAAAGTGAACCCAAGATTCAGGGTGTGGCCTCACCAGCACCCAGTCCAGGATAATCCCTGCCCTAGTCCTGCTGGCCACACTAGTGATGATGCAGGCCAGAACACTGTTGGCCTTCTTGGCCACCTGGGCACACTGCTGGCTCATCTTCAGCAGTTCTTTCAGTCAGAGTTGATTGCTGCAAAGCAGGAATGAAGAGGAGAGATGCTAAGAGATCAGCAAGAGAGCACAGACCCCATATCTCCCCTGAGGAGCTCCAGACAAGGTGAGAAACTTCCTACGTGGAAAACACACTGTGTTTGAGAAAGCTGAGACCTGGGTCTGCCCTGAAAAGGAGGAGTCATTTCCATCCACAGCTAACAGCAGGGCTCAAGTTTATTTCTATTCTAGTCTATTCTATTCTAGAAAGAGAGCGGAGAGAAGCAATCCCTTACAGGGCTTTCAAAGAATATTTGTCCTAACCCTCTTCTCACTTTTGCATGGCTCTAAGCATGGTATTTCTCCTTCTTACTCTTCATAAAGCCTACATGAATCTCCTCGGGCTGCACGGAGCACAGGAGAGTCCAAACCTCCTGGAGGTGGCTGTGTGTTAGAAATCTCAGTTGAAGAAGGAAAAAAAAAGACAGACCATCCCAAGACAAGTTGCCCTCCTCCCCAACCGTCTGACAGCCTGGTTTCTCAGACTGAAGTGATGCAAATAGCTCAGATAAGGTGCAGATAAAGTATCTGAGCTCTCAAGGGCTTATCTGAGCTGAACACCAACTCCAAAAATTCTGAAATTTTCCCTGTGGGACTATCTCCACAGAGCTTGATTTCCATCTGAAGCCTCGACCTCCAGAGGCTGCAGAAACAGCTACTGTTCAAATGCATTCTTGAGATAGCAGGGTGGGCCATGGCAGGGCTGCAGCTCCCCTGCCGTGCCCTATCTGCTGGGAATGCTGCAGGAGCTGGGCTGACGGCTCAAGGAACCGGTGACGGCAGCTTTCACCACCAGCCCCTACACTGGGACAGATGAGATAAAACCTTCTGCAGGGGCATCAGTGGAAAGATCACTTTCCCTTGGCCACAAAGTGCTCCGTGCTGGCTTTTGCTTTCAGCCCTACTCCCTCTCAGTAGTTGCTAGCAGAGGGCAGGCTTGTGAGACAGCACTGGCTTAAGGTGCTGTGGACTCCATCACAGACAGTGTCAGCGTGGGCCTTGTGAGAAAGTTTGGGGTTTCCAAAGCAGCCTTTGGAGCTGGGTGCTGTCATCTCTGAAAGTCTCAGCCTGGAAAGGATGTAAAGAGAGTCAGCAATGGCAATGAGGAGCTCAGATCAAACAGACCCAGGCTCACAGTAAAGGACAATCTCTAATATTCATTTACAGTGATCAACACTCATGCTGAGAGATCCAGCGAAACACAGATAACTGCAGAGGTCTCAAAATGTGTGAGACCTGGTAGTGAGCATCCATTTATAGCATGCAACTCAGACAGTGAAAGAAGCCAGGGGAAGTCCAAGGCTTAGAGAGGGTAAATTGAGATCAATGTGTAACGTGGGTACAAAGGGCTCCTTAACTCACTTACACCTGGACTGGAGTTATTCTGGAGAAGCATCAGGGGTCAGATCCCATATGCTGGGTGCTCTACAAAAACAGGAGCAAAAGACAGCAGGAAGGCTTCCTCCCTGAAGGGTTTGCAAGCCAGAGAAAAGCCAGTAATCTAGGCATTTATACACCTAATGCAAATCTAGCAAGGAGGAAAAAAAAAGAACTTGCTGAAAACCGTCCAGATCTCGCTGATTCAAGCAGAGAAAGATTTCCTCTCTGCAGAGGTTTGCAACCGTCAGGCAGAGTTCTCAGGCAAGAACAGCTATGAAATTCTATAGGATGGCTCATAAACCATCCCCCNGGCTTATTCCCAAAGGGCTAGCATGCCAAAGGGCTGCTGCCGAGCTCTGGCTCCCCTTCCAGACCAGCGCTTGGCCCTGGCTAAAGCCCAGGGCTTGGGGGAAAAGGCGTGGGCAGCAGCTCCGTGCTCCCCGCGGCTCCGCAGCGCTCGGCGGCTTGGCAGCACCAGGGTTAACAGCTCCGGCGCTCTGTAATGCAATGATTTCTGGTTTATTTCAGCAGGGGAAGTGTGTCCCGGGCTGATTAGCCCAATGGTTTCCTCTTTTCCCATAACCTCCAGACCCCCATGGCCTAAGTGTTTACTTTCTGAAATAAAAAATCTGCTAGTGTTTTTCTTTTTTCGGGGCATGTGTATTTTGGGAGGGTTCGGGGGGAGGAAAGTGGAGAGGGGGAGTTGAATGGGATGGGAGGCTTGCATACACCTCCCTTCTCTCTCCCACCCCTCACCCCCAGCTCCTTTCCAGCTGCAATCTCTGAGCTGAGATTTCTGGCTTCAATGTGAGTGAGAGAGAGAGAGAAAAAAAAAAGTATTAATGAGAGAGTTCAGTCTCTTGCTTCAGCAGCTATAAACACAGTGAACATCTGGAAGGAGAGAGAGGTGCTTCACGCTGCCAGGAGCTGAAAGAAACAGCCCCTCATGCTCCCCACATGCCCCTCTGCCTGCCGTGGCACCACCCAGACAGCCCTGGTCATCCAGAGAGAAGAGTACCTGGCCTCATTTACACTGCTCTGTGCCAGCACAGCAAAGCCCACTGAGTTGCTGCTAAATTGAGGGCTGGCCATGTGCAACCCAACCCTCTGGAGAGGGTGCCCTGCTGCCTAGTATCCCCAGGGGCAAGTGCTTGTGCATCTGTAGGCAAAGGAGGTTGGGAAAGCTCAGAAAACCCTTTTGTGTGGCCTGTCCGAAGCAAGTGTTCAATGGTGCAGCATAGTCTCATCCTCTGGAAAAAGAAACAGGTACCTCCATCCCTACCAAGACATCCATCCTACTCCAAGACCAACCTAAACCACCTTCTGTAGTCACCCTCAAGGCACCACAGAACCCCTGGATAATCGATTTATTTCTTCCCAATGGCATACTGAAGCTGCCAGTGCTGCTGCTCATTTTTGCCATGGTCCTGGTGCAGCATTTTCCCTCTTGCTGATCTCCCATCCCCCTGTTATACCTGAGAACCTCAGCAAACCTGCAGGCATCACCCAAAAACCAAGCAGCAACCTTCCAGCTTCAACATGGCCTCATCCAGGGGACCAACACCCTGCTCAGAGCAGGATTCATCCCTGTGCAGCAGATGATCCCCAGCTGACACCAGTCTGCAACTCAAGTGGGAAAAGAGCTCAGAGCTCGTTCTCTGATGATGACCCAATACTCAGGGAGCTCCCTTGGGTTTTATCTCTGAGAGGCAAGGCAGGGATTTTTCCAGAGGCAGGCAGGAAACAAATGGAAAAGTGAAAGCCTGGATTTTTGTCATTCTATTGCTTCAATGCAAATAAACTTCCCCAAGTGCTGACTTGCAGCAAGTTACAGTGGAGGATGCAGAGGGAGTGTCACCAGGTATCACAGCATCACGTAGGACCCACACAAATCAGACACTGATTCCAGCTCCCACTGACCAGTGCAAACCCTTCACGGGGCCCTTGCAAAAGGGCTAGGAGAGTCTCACACACCAGAGCCAGCCCACGGCTCTGCAGTTCATTCACGAGGCACAGAGGGATCTGTTCTCTCCAGGGCAGACTGCGTTAAGTGCTCTTAATGGAGAAAATTGAGCATGTCCTTCAGCAAACCCAGAACACCCAAGTCTAGTAGGTGTGATATGCCTTTAACTGGAGCCAAGGAAACGCCCAAAGACTACCACGGAGAAAAAAAGGTCAAAGAAAAACCCTTTCCAACCTGCAAAAAGCACCAGACCTCAAGGCTTGCAGAGGCTGTGCCACCACTCTCTCCAGAAGCTAAACGCCCAGCAGAAAGGGCTCGTCCGTCCTCTGGGCTGGAGCAAACGGCCAGGGAGAGCTGCAGACCTGTGTGGACAGGCAGCAGCAGGTTGGGCAGAGGCAGGATTTTGTGCACAGCTTTTGCTGAGCCTTGAACTGAATTAGCATCCAGTGCCAGTCCCTCCCTGTGGTGGTTCACCCCCTTTTTTATTCTCCCTGTTCTTCTTCCTCCACGTTCTCCTTTGCCTGCTCCTCGTTTATTAAGGAGAGAGAGGACAGGCTGGCTGGTCTCCTCCAGAAGAACTGCCTGAGAAGTCCTGCTCCGTCTGGAGCCGGCAGCAGATGTGCATGCCCTGTGAAAAGACACCCATTCATCTCTGCGGAGAGCATGCGGGGGAGGCAGCAGCAGCAGCGCAGGGGAGGGGGGAACTGTTGGAGGAGGCTGAGAAAAGGAAGGAGGCCGCGGTTAAAAATAGGATAAAAGGACATGAAAAAAAAAAAAAGCAAGTGTTTTTTGTGTGTGTTTTTCTTTCTTTTCTTTTCTTTTTTTTTTCCCTTAAAAAAAGAAAACCACTCAGAAAATGTGCTGCAGCTGGAGAAGCCATCGGGTGAGCCTGGTCAGCTTTCACCTTCTCCCCCCCTTCTCTCTCCTCCTCCCCAAGCTCCCTTCCTCCAAGCATGGGCCTGGAAGACAGCCCAGAAACCTCTGACAGAAAGAGCTTTTCTCTGGGGATCTCCACCAGGGAAAGAGCAGGTCTCAAGGCAAAGGAAGGGGCGACGTGGGGAGCAGCAGGGAGAGCTCCCCACGGCTGCAGGGGGTCCCTGTGAGACTCCTGCCTGCAGTCCAGGCTGAGCTGAGAGCTGGGCTTGAAGGAAGATCACAGCCAGAGCTAGGGTGGGAGCAAAGGGAGGACATCCTTAGTGTGTCTGCGTGGGCATGGGGCAAGCAGCACACTGCAGCGTGTTGCTCCAGCTGCGAGGGCTTTGCTTTCCTGCCAAACCTAGCACACCACCACCATGGCCCAGGCTGCTGCTTTACTGGCATGGTGGTGCTGGGTTGGCAGTTGGGCTTGATGATCTTAGAGGTCTTTTCCAATCTTAATGATTCTGTGGTTCTGTGTGTGACCTGATGTCCATGAAGCACCAGGAGGTCAGATGCAGGGACATGCCACCTCTAAAGCTAATAAACCCCAAATATTCTGAGCTGAGAGGTGGCACTAAGCTAATGTGTCCAGACAGCATCAGCAACAGACTGGGTAAGGCTGGTCCTCCACAGCACCAGCCTGAATGGCACTGGGTACTGAGGATGAGCCTAAGGTGGTATCTTCTATCTGTGGCAGTATCTTGGTGCAGAAAGCCTGACCAAAACCAGCTGGACAGCTTTCACAGCAGCATCAGACCCACAGCTCTAACTTCTTCCCTAGAAAAGGCTTCAATTTCATTTCTTGCCTTGCAAAATCCCAAAGCCAGTCCCTTTTTCCTTCAGTGAAAGCAGGATCACTCCCTCAAATGCTCCTGTAGTGTCCAAAAGGCTGTGAGCACCTTCAGTCCGAGCATGCTAATTCAGCACAACAGTCATAGAAACTTCTTCAGCCAGCATCCTTTCATCCCTCCCTTGCCATTAACAACAGGTTTATCTCCCCTATCACTAAGGAAAACAAACCCAGGCAGAGTGGCAGGGGTTGTCAAAGCTGCCTTGGCTCCAGAGGAGAGCACTGCCAGGACTCTGCCCATGCTGAAACTGTAACACCACTAGCAACTCTTCTCCTCAACTCCAATTTTATGCCTAACCCTGTAACAGCCAGAAAATATTACCAGAGGGTAATATTAGGATACTATTACCTTATGAATTAAACATACAGCACTAAGTGTGGTTTTCAGCAGCCTTCCAGCAGCCCTGCTGCTTCAGGCAGGCACATGGCACCCTTAATTTTGGGCTGCCAGATGGTTCAGCTAAGGTGCAATGGCCTTCACACTCCTATTCCCCCTTGTCCAAGGAGCAGGGCTACTTCTCATAAACAGGCAGCAGCTTTCCTTGCTAGTTTTTTCTTTCACACCACTTCTGTGGTGTGTCCTCTGCTGGCTGGGGACCCAGTTTAGGTTGATTCTCTGGGCAGTAGCAGTCCCAGCATATGTACTGCAGATTGTGGTAGCAAGCTGACAAATAAAACTGACTCTGTGCCATTTCCAAAGTTTTGCTTTTTGAACAAAACACACCATCACTCCTTGTCTTTATCAACAAGCTAAATCCACATCAGGGTTTCCTTTATCAGCATCACAGAATAATCTTATCAGACTTCAAGCACAATGTAAACAAACTCACCCAAACTTCAAAGGCAAAACCTCTTCTCTAAATAAGCAGCTCTGAAACTTTTAGGAAAGTTGTGGGTTTCTATTGCAAGA
Organism: Galbula dea; assembly: GCA_013399015.1. Classification (NCBI taxonomy): domain Eukaryota; kingdom Metazoa; phylum Chordata; class Aves; order Piciformes; family Galbulidae; genus Galbula; species Galbula dea. The sequence continues at coordinate 1,284,602 of VWZX01008139.1, forward strand.
GGATCTATTCACACTTGCATTTTCCTTGGTGACTTGTTTCTTTCACCAACATCAAGACCATGAAAACCAAAATAGCCTCTAGTAGTAGACACCAGAAGAATAGATGACAAATGGTTTTAATAGGCACCCGAAACACAAAGGAGAAATGAAAGCCCATTCCTGGCAGTATATACAAATGAGAGTTTCCTCTCATTTAAAATTAGAAACTGCTCTAGACTGAAGAAACAGCAGCATGAAAAATAAATCAGAGAAAGAGTACCACCTTCCACTGCAACAGGAAGACCTGAAAAGTAATTCTTAGGTATTGCAAGAGACTCAGAGACCTGTCCTGCCCATCACAGTGTGCTGAAAGCTGGATCGAAACCTGCTGAAGGCAACAACAGGTGGGGGTTTTTGAGGCTTCACTGAGGTTTCAACCAGTCTCAGGGCTCTGTGACAAGAAGTTTCACAGACCCAGCATGGGGTAATGAAGATCTGGGTTGCAGACAATGCTGGTCCCTGGAGAGAGCACTTTCACAGCAAAGGGGAGAGGGTAAGGAAAAAAAGACAAAGAAAACTTTCCAGGCACAGTTTTGCAAAATGTTTGAGTAAATCCAAATGCTGCAAGGGCAGATTTCATCAGAGCAGAGTTGACATCATGCTGAGAGAGGTCACCCACAGGAGTTGAGCAAATAGCTGAAAGAAGAAGGGCTGGGAATAGGCAGCTGAGTTTTGCTCCAGCCACAGGCACAGCACTCTGTGTCCCTCTCCTGCTCACACACAAGCTCTCACCAAAGGAAGAAAAAAACCAACCCAAACCAAAATGCCTGAATATTTGCCAAGAAGAGATTTCAAACTGTACATTTGACCACAACAGTCACTGGTTCTTCTGAACTCTTTAGCTGCAGTCTCTAAACATCAGGGCCTTTCCCCTCCCAGGGGGCCAATGTGCATAACCAACGAGCCAGGAACTAGTCACAGAAGACCAGCACATGCCATGCAAAAGCTTAGGTGGGATTTAAGTGCTTCACTATAGGCTTATGTGGGACTTAAGTGAAACATAAACTTCATATTGGCCCTTCACAAAGGTCACATTTGTGCAATTTGAGCTCTTCCACTTAGTTCCTGTGGTTGGCCTGTGCCACAAAGTACCTGAGCCCTCTCCTCTACCACAGCACAACGGGGCTCTTTGCTGATGCCTCAGCACCTGTGCTGCAGACAGAAGGACCTGCCTGCCTGCCTGCCCCACATCTGTGCTGCCACTTGGTTATACAAGAAGCAGCCCAAACTGCAAGCTCAGCTTGAAGATTCACGAGTTGAACAACGTGCTGGGCAAGAATTAGTCACCAGCGATTTTGTAATGACTTTCAAACTATGAATGTGTTGGAGAGGATGATTGTCTGGTCTGGGTCAGTGAACTGCTTTAGCCAAGCAGCACATTGCAACCCTGCAGCCCTAGCAGCACAGTGTGATCACACCTCTGCAGCTGTGGTTACCTGAAGACTGTGCCACCACCCTCCCCAGGAGCAAGGCAGTGAGCTACAGGGGCACAAGGCTCAAAATTCCACAGCTGAACTAAACCTCAGAAGTCTGTGGCTTCTTGCAACCTTCCCTGAGGCCACTTTGCTTTTCCAAAGGCACCAGTGAGGACATCAGTCCTGCAAACATTGTGAGAAAAGTTGGAAACACTGCAGAGGCAAACAGCAGGTGGACAGGTCTGTCTTGCTTGTGGTACACTCCTGGAGACCACCAAGTCTGACAAGACTCCAGGGAGCAGTAACCAGGGCTGCAGCCCCTTAATGCAAGGGGTTTACATCAAAATCACCATGCAAAAAAGGAGAGAGGTTATTTTAGCCAGGCACCCACACCACGGTGGGGAAGAAGAAGCTCCCATCCTTCAGCATCACTCTGACAGGAGAATAGATTAACAAAGCAGCTGTAAGGTTTTTATCTGCTTTCTGGCCCCATCTCTACTGAAGGAGACCCCTGATGGCCAGCAAGGCAGGAACCAACCAGGTATGCTGTGATAAATGTCCTATGGCTGCATTAAAGGCAAAAGACTCCAATAAACTGAGTCAGGACTGGGGCAGAAAGCAAATACAGGAGAAAGGAGATAAAGTGAAGATGCTGGATAGCAAACAAGAGCATAATGGACCTTTCAGGTTTGTCTTTTCACCTGAGGATGCTGCCAAGCCCCATGAGGGGAAAGGAGCCATCCCTGTTCCAAAGCAACCGTCCAAATGGTGTCCTACCTGTGCTGTAATGCTCCAGCCCAGTGGGCACTTCTTGTGTGGCAGGCTCATCCCAGAGCGGGCAGCATGTCCTGGGCTGGCAGCAGGCAGACTGGAAGCCACAGGTGACCCAGGGATCCTCACAGGGGCCAGAGGCACCTTGCTTCTGGGAGTGGGAGAGGACAAAAGCATCAGAGGAGAGGGACCACAGAATGCTGCCCTGTGCACGGTGGCACAGCAGCTTCCCCACCCAAATCAGGCACAGAGCCCTATGCTGGCAGGGCTTGACCTGACCAAAGAGTGTCATCCAAACCCCCCTGGCTGAGGGGCATCATGACAAGGCCAAAAAGGCCCTTTTTAAAAGAAAGATGAAGAAAAAGGATGCAGGCCTGCAGTGAGGCAGTGCTCAGCAGGATGGCAGTGGGGACACAGCTCTCCTCAGGGTTGCCCATGGGCAGGGCACCCTCCTTGAGAGGGGCATGTTCCAGCTCCTCCAGCCAGAACTGGTATTTTTTGGCAGAGTGAGGCAGGAGGCCTCATATCACCCAGAAAATGTGGAGGGCTGGGGAGTGGAAGTAATTTTGAGTTTGACCAGCTCCTGGCCTGGAGAAGGGCTGTAAGATGCAGATGGGGAAGGTGACTGGGGAAGCTTGGAGACCTTGCAGCTTTTCAGTACTTAAAGGGCCTATAAGAAAGATGGAGGCAGACTTTTTACCAGGGCCTGTTGGGACAGAGCAAGGGGTGATGGGTTTAAACTGAAAGGGGAAGATTTAGACTAGATAGAAGGAGGAAATGTTTCACACTGAAGGGTGGTGAGACCCCGGCCCAGGCTGCCCAGAGAGGTGGGAGATGTCCCATCCCTGGAATCATCCCAGGGGAGGTTGTCTGGGGCTGTGAGCAACCTGCTCTAGTTGGAGATGTCCCTGCTGCCTGCAGGGGCTTGGACTAGATGACTTTGAAAGGTCCCTTCCCAACCAAACCAGTCTATGAATCTATTCTGTTCTATGATCCTGCCCTGGGTCACAGCCCTGGCACTATGATGGAGCACAGCCCAGTTATTTATGTTCATATTCCTATTTATGTTGATATTGTTTGTAATTATATTTGTATTTACCTTATGTTTACATTTATGTTTTGTGTCCATGGACATGTATGTGTGTATGCATATATATATATGTGGTAAGCTCCCATAAAGTACATACACATGTGTATAGTTTTATAAACTTCTGTATTATTACATATTTATTAGACAATATACTGTATTATTATATGTGCACACATAATACATTATATATGGATATATAGGTATTGATTATATATGTGATATAGGCATGTGTATACCCACATGTATGTAAACTAAGGTTATAACTGTCATGTATGGCATGTTTGTATTTTATACAAACTTCTATTTACACTTCATAAAGAAAAAACATATTTATTATCTATACAAGCATATATAGGTATGAGGAAATAATCCCAGGATGCAATTTCAGTTTTACTTTATCCATACCTATTTTATATATATTTCTATATATATAGTGTATATAGCTGTGTATGTTATATACAGATTAAGTGTATGTACACATGTGGTTTAGTGAACCTGGTAGTGTTGGGTGGATGGTTGGACTTGATGATCTCAGAGGGGTTTTCCAACCACAATGATTCTATGATTCCATGTGTATATACATCTTTACCATGTATACATATATACCATCCACATAGTGTATATAGATACATAATATACAGAGATGTATATGGTGTGTATATATATATATACCATGTATGTGTATAGATATGGTACATAGACATGTATATTTCTATATAAGAGGATAACAATCTTTATGTACATGCAAATAAACTCAGGGTGTTTGTATTTGGTTTTTAATTACTACTATTATTTCCCTGCAGGGAAATAGTTTTGCTTCATTTTCAATCAGTATTTAAAAGCCAAATGCATGCTTGGAACCATTTAAAGGAAAACTATCAAGCTGTGTTAGGAGTAATTCCTGTGTCAGAGTGGTCTTGTCTTCAAAATTGAGCTTTCCAGCAAGCCTTCTGTGCAGCCTGGTGCCTCAGCTCAGAGTTACAGCTTCCACCTGACCTTGGCTAGGATCTTTCACACAGGCCAGTATTCTTTGGGCAAATGTCTATCAAAATCTGTGATTTCTCTAAATAAGGGTCTAATTTCTTTAAACAAGTGTCAAAGTATGGCCAAACCTCTCCTGTAGCTGCTGGGCTGTCATGCCCAGGATGACCCTCTAACATACATTATACATAACCAGGCATCAACTGCACGGACTGAAAGGGGCTGGCTTGGGAGAGGGAGCACCAAAGTTGTCCAAAACCTCCAGGAAAGCAGCCAAACCTTTCCCAAAGCCTGGTCTGCTTTGTGCTGATCCCCCCACGTTCAGCCACGGCAGGTGAAGGTCAGCACGGAAAGCGGAGGCAGGAGGACAATGCTCACCCTAACAATCCTCCTCCCAGCACAGGCGCAGGAAATCCGACCCACAGCTTCGATTTCCAGCTGAGCTGTGCAAGCTCGAGAGCTTCAGATAAGCTCTGGGTTAACAAGCAGCCTTTGGGCACTGCTCAGAACTACCTTGGGATGATTTAGTAGTCCACACCAAGCCCTGTCAGCGAAGGGGCTGGCAAAGTCACAGCAGCTAAAGAGGAAAAGCACTGCCAGGGGCAGCAGAAGAACCCAAACTCCTTCCTTACCATCACTCCTGGGCGAGCCAAAGGGTAAGGAGCTGTGCTGCCAATGGCTGTGTCCATGTAGTAACTCATCATCTCAGTGGTGCCTGCAGAAAGGGAGAGGGACATTAGGTGCCCCGCTGCAGAAGGCATCAAAATTGAGAGCAGCAGCTAAAGGTGTGCTGTCCCGCAGCCATGGAAAGCTAAGGAGCAGACCATCATCTTAATGAGGTTAAGCTGGAAAAGTTAAGAGGAAAAATAGCTGTATTAATAGCAGAGACTGTGATTAGATGTGTTGTATCAACAATGCAAACACTCAGATCCGTTAGTGTAAACTGATGAAAGCCTGACAATGGTGAATGAATTATCACCTGCAGGCTGATGGAGCTGCTCTGAGGGAAGATGAGATCATATTTCCTTTGCTGTAGAACTGGTGGGAAATTGTTGCCAATTTTTTTTTCTTTTGAGGGAAAAAATAAAAGCCATTTTGTTGAGATCAACACCTTTCCTGTAAAAGTGTTGTCAGAAACAATGCTTCACAAAGAACTTCACTGTTTTCAAGAGACATCTTCTGTTTTCCCACATTAGCTTACATCCCTCTTGCTGAAGTTCTCCCTTGTATTGCTGAGACATATTCCTGAGCAACTTGCAGTGCTCTAAATAACCATCTCAGCCCACAGAACCATGCCACAGTTTCATGTATCATTCCTAGCATGGGATGGACCCCTCTGAGCAAGTCCTTCTACCAGTGGTGCTCATTAGATGGGATTTTTAATCATCATTTAGCCCATTTATGTAGCTGAGGCGAAGGAGCTGCAACCTGCCTCTGGTTCCAGCTATGTGGATGCTTCTTCCCCACAGCAGGAAATACAGGAGCAATGAACTTTGTGTGTTTTGGGGAGTATGACTTAAAGGTGCTGGAAGGAAAGAGTAAAGGGAGAGTAGCCTGGGCTCAGAAGGGCTCACTCAGGCAGGATGTGACTTCTAGCCAAGGGAATGGCTATTTTCACCATGTTGATACATGGCATAGCCTGCAAGACAGGAGAGCTGCTGCTGCTGCTGCTTTAACCTCTCTGAGGACACAGCAGCTCTGAAATGTCTCCCTTTTGACTTCTGCAGTCCTCCTCTGCTACCAGTTGTAACTACTGCAGATGCAAAACCTTCGTCCAAGTCATCTTCTAGAAAGAGTCAGCACAACCACATTACCTTCAGCCTCCCACTGCACCCAAAACTAGCTCTGGAACCTTCCACTCCTTCCCTGCTCATGGGGCTGGGGACTTCATTGCTTCTGGGGGCCAGCAGCAAACATCCAGGCAAAGGGCAGAGCTTCAGCTGAGCCTCAGTCACCACTTCAGCAAACAGGGACTCCAGAGAGCATCTCCCACTGTGCTCTGTGACTACTGGCCAAATGTGGAACACCTGCACATGTATTAAATTATTATCATCATTTCCTGCCTGTTATTGCTAACTGCTGCTAGAACATCAGTATCATATTGAAAAAAACTTCTCTTTTTAATTCACAACCCTGAAAACTCCCCATGTGGTGAAAGAACAAGGAGCCTGTTTCTCTTTGCAGCCCCAAAACTGACATCTTGCAAGGTACTGTGGGTGAGGAGCCTTAACTTATCTCAGCATCTGTGCACACCCTACCAGCCAGCTCCAGCTAGGTGTTAAACATGTTTGCTTCAATCTCACTGCAGCTGGGTCAGCCTGCAGCTGGGGAAAACCAAGGAGGTGCTGGAGCTCCTTTCTACAACTCAGGTAATGAAGGAGCTCAGACCCTGCCTATCACATCTGATCCTATCCTCAAACAAGTGCAATCCATCTCACCTACACTTGAATTGCTCTCTCTCTTGCTCCAGAGTAAAGACTAATGCTGCCAAACTGTACCAAAACAAGACAGACACTGCAAAGTGGAGACAAAACCTCCAGGCTGAATCACCTATTTCATCTGTTCAAACATCCTGGCTTGGATCAGCACTGGTGTGGCAGCAGGAGTCGGGCAGGGATTGGCCTCCTGGAATGGGCACTGGTGAAACCACACCTTGAATCCTTCAGTTTTGGGCTCCTCACTCCAAGAAGGACATTGAGGTGCTGGAGTGTGTCCAGAGAAGGGCAATAAAGTTGGTGGAGGGTCTAGAGCACAAGTGTTGTGAGGAGCAGCTGAGGAAACTGGGATTGGTTAGCCTGGAGAAGAGGAGGCTCAGGGGAGACCTTCTCACTCTCTACAGCTCCCTGAGAGGAGGCTGGAGCCAGGTGGGGGTTGGTCTCTTCTCCCAAGGAACAAGTGTAGGACAAGAGGAAATGTCTTCAAGTTGCACCAGGGGAGGTTTAGTTTGGACATGAGGAATGATTTTTTCCCCAGAAGGGTTACGAAGCCCTGGCCCAGGCTGCCCAGGGCAGTGGTGGAGTCACCATCCCTGGAGGGGTTTCAAAGCTGTGCAGATGTGGTGCTGAGGCCATGGGTTAGAGGTGGCCTGGCAGTGCTGGTTAACACTTGGACTCCATGATCTCAAAGGTCTCTTCCAACCAAACCAATTCTATGATTCTCTGATTCTGTGACATACACACGTCCAAGAGGGAGGAGTTACAGCCTTAAAGCAGCAGTTAAACAGCAGTCCCACAGCAGCTCTTTTTCTTGCTTTGCAGCTTAAACAGTATGCAGCTGGGGGTTGGTTTGGTTTATTTTCCTTTGATCAAGCCACCCAAGACACACAAGTTCTTGAGAACTGCTTTCATGCCTCATTGAATGCTGTTTGCATCTTTCTCAGGATGCTGTTGCCAGCTGAACCTTCCAGCAAAGTACCACACACTGATACCTGAAGCTGCATGTGCTTTGGTCTCAGGAGAAGCACTAAACCCATCCTGACACCCAGGATGAGGCTTCATGCAATAAAGAATAGCAATAAGATTGCCAGAGGTGTAAAGCAGCAGCCACGGCCTAAGCTCTGGGCTGGAAAAGGGGAATTGTCATCTCTAGATAGTGTCTCCAATGGATTTAGAGCAAGGACAGTTTGCCTTCTGGTTGCTTGGGGAAGTGGAGGGGTAGGAGCTGATCTCTTCTGCCTGGTAACCAGTGACAGGACCTGAGGGAAGGGCATGAAGCTCTGCCAGGGGAGGGTTAGGTTAAACATCAGAGGGTGATGGAGCACTGGAACAGGCCCCCCAGGGATGAAGTCATGGCACCAAGCCTGACAGAACTCAGGAAACATCAGGACAATGCTCTTAGACACCTGCTGTGATTTTTGGGGTTGTCCTGTGCACAGATAGGAGTTGGCCTCCATGATCCTTGTGGGTCCCACTCAGGGCATTTTCTGATTATTTTCTGCTGCAAGTTGTACTGTTCAAAAGCACAAGTGAGGGTCAGAAACACAGTGCAAACTTCAGCAGCCATTTGCCCCATAATTCCTGTCTCTTCAGGGCAAATCCAACTCAAACACAAGTTAAATCAGTGGCCCACCCAGATGCAGATGTTGTGTGTGCTATCAGCTAAAGAACAGACACAGGCTTTAGGCTGTGAAAAGGACCTGGAAGACAAGCCCTGGTTGAAAAAAGGCAGATGAGCAGACTCTGTGCACAAAATAATTGTGCTCTGGAGATACAGATATGCAAGGCCAGCAACAGGAGGTGAGATGACAACAGAAAGGGAGCTCTGGGGGGCTTTGTCCAGGCTAATTTTAACAGAACTTCCCCCACTTCCCATAGGAAACTACTTCACAGCCCAAGATGTCTCTCACTGTCAGCAAGTTTCCCTGATGGTTGAGTGATATTTTTCTCCTCTTTAGCTTCCTCTAATAAGAGCTTGAATGGTTCCTCTCCTCCCCTTGGACACCATTAGGTAGCTTTAATGACTGCTCAGGAACTTACAGCTGAGCTAGATTCAGTGATACTGCTCCTCCTGGCAGGTAACTTGGGTGAAATTAGGGAAATCACTGCAGATTGACACCAAGATAATCAAGATGCACAGCTTGCTGAAAGCTGTTAATAAATAGAGGGGAATTGGAGCCATTTGGTAAAATCCTTAATGACTTAACAGCTTGACTTCAGCCTTATTGTTTGCTCTTATTATTTCTGTCTTATTGTGAAAACATGTGTGGGAGAAACAGCATTTATCCTGGGATTTGATCAAGTACCAGCCAAAGCTATTAGTCTCTTGGGCCCTTTCTAAACTAAATAAAGATTTTAATTTCATTTCCCTATCCATCCCTTCTCTTTTACAAGAGACTTTCTTTCAAATGAATAAGCAAGCTAAGTTTAAAGAAGGAAAAGCTGTTAGTCCTAATGTTTATAACACACAGAAGTTAGGAAGGAATTAAAGCTGTGTATTAACACAAAGCAAACTTGATCTGTTGGATGGGTGAAGAACCTTTGCAATATTCCTGTACTGTGTTTTAGCATTATGCTGTTTTAAGGCTGGGGAAAGGGAAGTGGAGAGAGAGACCACAGTGACTTCTCCTGTGGCAGAGTCAAGACCAGCAGCTCAAACCTCTGCCTCCCAGCTTAGTGCTGGGTCTCCTGTCTGCTGTAACCCTGCAGCTCCAATTGCTTCCCAGTGCCTGGGCTACAGGATCACACTCAGCTTCTGCCATCCCATATCCCTCAGCTCTAGGTTGGGAACCCAGGAAAGGTGTTGTTGAAGGGTGGCACAACTGGGACAGCTGTAAAACAGAACACAGGTGCTTTCCTCCACCCTCCTAAAGCACCATAGTTCCCTCTCCATGGGTTTAGGTGAGGAGGCAGGAGGGGGAGGCAGTCCCAGCAAAACATTACTGACTTCAAGAAAGTGAATGAAGGCTTTAAAAATGAGAAGCAGCACCTTCAGCAGGACCCAAAAGCTGCTTAGTGATAGTCATTTTATTTTTGCAACAAGTCATAATTTATCATCTTTGAGGGGGTGGGGAAAATGCTGCTGGAAATGACATTCTTCCGCAGGGCTTTAACCCCTGAAGTCCTGGCACTTTCCAGGCTGCCTGCCAAGTCCTGTTCTCAGGGGAAAGAGTGTTTGTTGATCTGTTGGCATCTTAGAAACCTCATTCCATTCATCAAACCCTGGCACCAGCTGAAAATAAAAGCAGCATCCCTAATGCAGGGAGGTGAGGGACAGACGTGAATGTGCTTCTCTTGCTGCCTGTTTACAAACCAGGCTTCTAAACAGACCGGGCACCTCCTGGCTCTGTTTCCTATCAGGGGACCCCACATTTGTGAGGATTTTAAGCCTTTGCAATCTTCTCAAAGATAATACCTGATTTCTTGAAGGGAAGCCAGGAAGTAAGGATGCTATGGTAAATAGAGCAACAGAGCAATTGCCCTTCTGCCCCCTCTGTAAATACTGCAAGAGGTTAAACGACTTGGCTAAGGTCATAGGGAGAAAGTGAGGGGGAGAGGCCAGGATCTGAGTCCCTGAGCCACTATCTTAACGACAGGGCAGTGATTGCAGTTGGATTAGCATTGCTGTGAAAGAGTTGTCCTCTCTGTTTCTGGGAACAATGCTGCTAGCAGAGGCTGGGGGGGGGAGCTGCCTGTCAGCACATCACTGTCTGCTTTAATGCTAGGCTCGTTCTTTTCCTAGTGGCTGTCAGATCTGAAAGAGATATGATGATACCTTAAGAGGTTTTCCATCTAGCTGGACAAACTCTAGCTGGGATGGATGACAGCAGTCATGAGACAGTGCTGGGACAGAGTTTGGACCAGTCTCATACACATATGCACCCATGAGCATGTTCTTTGGGCTTGGTAGTAAACTGCTCTCTGCTTTAGACTTCTTTTACTCTGCTCATTCATCTATTACTCAGCTGCTATTTTCTAATTAAGCTAGAATAATGCCACCATTTACAGCAGCACCAAATCTAGGGTGAGCTGCCAGCTGGTGGCAGGGAGAAGGGTTTAGGTGGGTTGCTGTTGCCAGTAAATCATGCTGCTCTCTCTCGGGTCATAGCAGCTACTTGCAATTGCAGGGAGATATGAAGGGAGAGTTGGTGTTAATTTGGTCATGTTATTCCACTCATGAATTTCCCTCTGTGAAATAATGGACTTACAGCACAACATTATGGGCCAGATCCTCAGCTGGGGCAAAAGCAAAGGGGGAAAGAACTGGATAAGTTTCCCACTGTTCAGTGAGGGACCCCCTGCAGCAGGGGAGTGTTTGGTCCTGGGAGGAGAACACATTCCCCATCTGCCCTGTGGCAAAAGGGTCTTGGTTAGGGATCGACTGCCCAGTTTTAAATCTGTGTTTTGCTTCAGACTCCTTGCATGATCCACAGCAGAACACTTGGATCATCCTGGCCAGACCTAATGGTGCTTTGAAAACCCCACCAAGCACCTCTCTACCTTAGGTATCCAAACTGCTTTAGAAAGTTAGGTCACCTTTCATGTCTCAGTGCCCCAACTTGCCACGTGTATAAAGAGGAAAACAGCACTGAGATAGTTCTGCTTTGGAAGGGCACCGAGTACCCTGAAGCTCACTGAAGACAAGGGACACACACACATCCCAATATTGGGAGCACAAAATGCACAGCATCCCACACAGATCCCAGCCACTGGGTGAATGGTGCCAATCCCTGCTGCCCAAAGTGACACTGTCTGGGTAGCCCCAAATACCTGACTTGCCAGAAAATTGTTTCCATGACAGGCAGGGGAAAGCTGAAAACCAGCCAAATTAGAGGCAACACGAACAGCCTGTAAGCAGGAAAGCACTCTGGACCCAGCCCACAGCCCCCAAAGGTGTCAGTTGACACCACAGGATGGGAAGTTGATGGTCACTGTAATACCAGATGAGCAGCCACATGCAAAGCAATGATTTAGAGACTGATGGCAAGGGGGAAGGCCTAGCCTGTGCTCCCCAGGGACTCACAATACCCACGGGCTCTCTCTGGCTGGGTGAGGGGTGCAGGATTGTACCCATCCTAAGGAATGGCAGTGGCAGGCAGCACATCCTTGTACCAGTCATACTCAGAGCTCCCAAAAGCAAACATTGGCACCTATGACACTTTCTGCCCTTTGAGGGATGGCTTTGCCATTGAAACCATGCAGAGGTGTGGCAGCAAACCCCTTACAAGCATCCTTCCAGAGGCAGGAATCAGCCCTTGGGCACTCCTTGTCTGTCTCTCTGTCTGTCTGCAGGGCTGGAGGGACTCGGGTGAGCATCTGACCCCGGGCACTTCATTTCTCCCTTTGCCTTGCAACGAAAGCAAACCAACCCCATCCACACCAAAATGCAACTCAGAACAGAAAAGGAACAGCAAGTTTAATCTGCTGGAGCAAGGACAAGGCTCAGCCTTCTACCTGAACGAGGAAAACAATAGTGTTCACCTAAATATACATATAAAATGTAGAGATTCTATATCTAAAAAAGGGATTTTTCAAAGGAAGAATCAGCTCAGACTTTCACATAAGATCTTGCAGCAGTGACAGCAAACACAGGAGTCAGGTATGGGTGAAACTGGAAATGAAGAGAGTGAAAGCAAATCCCCAGCAAACCAAAGCTTAGATATCCTGAAAATGAACACAGGTACCTCCAACCCCCAGAAGAGTTCAGAGACTCCCTCCCCACCACCACTTACTAGTGAGCTGAAAGACCAGGAGAAAAGCTTCTGTCCTCCACGGCTTCCCCCACTTGTCTCGGATCTCCTTCCAACTACCTGGTGCTATCCTCTGCGCTGGAGCTGGAGAGGATGGAAATACCATAGTGTCTGCAGCAGGGCTGCCTATTCAAAGGGAGGGGGAGTGGTCAGCCCTGCATCCAGGGCGGTGGGAAAGGCAAGCTCCATCCCGCTCACGCTCAGCCAGGAAAGAGCCACCTCTGGCAGATGCCACGCCGGTGGGAAAAGAACATATTCTTAGTTGGAGATGGTGATGGGGAACAGCCTCCTGCCAGCCTCTCCCCGCTGCGCTGGTGGCCTTTGGGTTCCTGTGCCCTGTAAACAGATTCCAGGGCTTCTGTGTGTTTTGCAAGAGTTACTCCAGCACCCACAGTCCCTCTGAAGTGCAGTTTATTTTTGCATGGCTAACAATGAGCACGTCCAGGATGAGGTTTATTCAGCCCTGATCCCCAAATCTTAGCTGCTGCCTTTGCCTGAAGAAACCTAACGGCAGACGCTGCTGCTCTTTCCTCCTCAAAGGTCCCCTGGGCACCTCTGTCTTTCCTGCTTCTGTGCACACCCCAGGGCACCACTGCACTTTGTGGTGCCTGCCTTAACCCCAAGCCTGGGAAAGATCCAGCCTGGTAGCATAGTCTAAACCTCTTCATGATGTGCCTCTGGTACCAGGCATTAAAGAAAATCAGAAACCAAAACAAAGCCCAAACAAACAAACAACAACAACAACAGAAACCCAAACCAAAACCCAAACATCAAAACCCATGGTAGCTGTTGCTTGCTTCTAGAAGATCAAAGGCTGAAGACATCTCTCCTTATATGAGGCACCAGAGAGGGGAGATGCTTAGGTGGCACTGGGAGCCCCTGGTTCAGCTCCCTCCTCTGACAGAGGTGGATGGTCCCAACCTGCATCACCCCAAAGACTGCTTTCCATGCAGATACTAAAGACAGCCAGGGGCTCTCCAGAGAGGAGAAGGAAGGCTGCTGGGACCATAAGGGCAGGTGAGTGCTTTCCTGGCTGGGCAGGAAAAGGGAGAGGGGCACAAACAAAAGGTTGCAGTGTGCTCGCTGCAAAACAGTGTAAATTCCCCACTCTGCTCTGGGAAAGCAGGACCTAGAGCTATCCTCTCCTAACACCTCTGCTTCCCCCTGCCCAGTCTGCCCAACCCTCATAGCCCGGCCAGGGACTCCCAGTGCTACCCCCAGATCCTGGACGCAGGAGGACATGCCCATCCTGCCTCTCCTGCTCCCACTCTCCAGGCAGCAAAGCTGCTTTTTCCTCCAGGAGAGGGCTCCAGGCTGAAAATCCTCTCCAGCTCCAGCACAGATCCCAGTCACGTCGCTTTGTGAGCCCCTGCCAGCAGCCTCAGGAGCAAGGCAAACCCCAAACACGAAGGGTTACATATGTGCTGTTCTGGGACACTTTGTTTATGGCTGAAACGGGAGGCTGGGAATAGCTGCTGTGATTTTCCCTAGAAATCCTAACAGCAAACTCTGATACAAGAGCAAAAACCGAGGACAGAGCCATGGGGGCTCAGCCCTTACTGCCTCTATGAGTGGATGCTGTGGTATTTGGGTTGTCAGAATGCTTGCAGAAGTTACTGCTTTTCAGGGAAGTTTGCAGCATCCTCATAAGAAAGAAGTGTACAACTGTCACTGGAAATCCAGGCTGAGGCATTGATCAGTCTGGGGAGAGAAATAGTTCCTGGGGACACCCTTTCCCAGCCCCAAAATAGGTATTTTGGATACTTTTGGGTAAGTGGACATTTGCAAAGTGCAAAACAAAATAGTATTTGCTATCACATGGATAATTTCTGCCTGCACAGGGCTTCTGTTGCCTCTACTGCTGCCAAATGCTTCCCAGAGAAATCAAATGTGCAAAACCAGTGTTCACAGGCATAAAAGTCTCTCTTGCTCTTCACCCCCCAAGACCAGGAGATAGCTCAAACACACATAGCAACAAATAAGAAGAAAACTCCAATATTTATGCACATTAAAGTATTAACAGGTTCTTCTCTAGCTCCTAAATAAAGAATGAATCTCCTTCAGCCCTTGCCTTAAGGTAGAAACACACAGCTCCAGCTGGCCTGACTATACATTACCTGTTGACCTGGCACCGCTCACTCTTGTAGCTATTTTAACACAGGAAATGATTTACAGGGTTCCCATCATCTCAGGAAGGTTTCCAGCCTCCTGGGCTTTGGTACAAAGGCTCAGTCAAGTTTGAATGCCAAAGGAGCAGAATGCATCCAGCCATCAATTTTTATCTGGGCAGCTCTCTCTGAGGCTGCAGGATAACCCTGCTGGCAGCTGCAAGCAAGATGTCTTTCCCTGGGCTGGATGCTTTGCTCTGCACCAGACAGTTCTATATATTAACAACCCCTGGATCTGGCTGCCCAGTGGAGTGTGTGTCTGCAGAGTGGAGAGAGAGAGGCTTCTGCTTTGGCAGCAGGATGACTCCTGCATGCAGATCACCTCGCTCAGCTTGCACGTGGTCGCCTGCTTTCGGGGTCGCTGCTTTCACATCTGCCACCTAAACCAGTTGCTTCAGCTCCCAACATGAAGTTGGGTCGAATTTCGGCTAGATGATGGAATTTATCATCAAGCCATTGTGCATGGAGGAGTACTTTCCATTCCAGATGGTTTGGATTTTCTTTGTACTTGTAAAAAAATGAAATGATTCCTTAATGTTTAGCTTAAGTAGTTCTGGATGTTTTTACCCACTTGGAGATGCTTCACAGGTTGGGCACTGGTGGCTGCTTAACTTTAGGGGCTCATGGGCAAACAGGCTCCTCCAGATCAGCAGGAACAGTTCCTTTCCCAATCACCTAAGAAATCCTTCTCACTATTTTGCAGCTAGAGGAATGGCTGGAAATCAGCATCATCCTGAAGGTGGCTACAACTAGAGAAGGTCCCGGTTTGCATCTCAGAGCTGGGGAGTGCATCACCTGGGCAAAGCCAGTGCTCTGTGTCTCACCAACAGTCACCAACCACAATTCATCCCCTTGCAGCTCATACTTTCCAGGGAGAGATCCTGCAGATTTGTGGTCCTGCTTGAGGATCATAAGCCACTAAGCTGCATGTAATAAGCTCCCACATCTCTTTATGGACCTTTAAGTATCATCATTTCCATATTACATTGGAAAAACAGGGCAGGAACTGATAAAATGATCCCAAACACCTGAATCTGCCTGCTTCTAGTTGGTGCTACATGCTGAGACCACTACAAGAGGCAAAGAAAAGGGATCTTGATCTGGAGCCTCCTTCCCAGCCTCTGTTTGCGCTGGCAGGAGGTGATAGAGCCAGATCAAGGAGCTGCCTGCGCTTGTAAATACTGCAGCAGGTTTGCCCAGGCTGCAACACCATCCCCTCCTGCCCCTCCTCAAATTCAGGGCAATGACACACACTGCCTGCTCCCCAGATGCTTCAGCTGAGGTCCACCAAGAGCTGTGCACATCTGGTCTCCAGCTGTTGAGGCTTTCTGTCGCTGGCTGGCCTCAAAAGCAAACTAGAGGCACCACCAGAGTTCATCCCTTCTGGCCAGTGGGCCAGGGGTGAACACCCAGTTAACTGCCTCCTTCTATGGAGCCCAAGGGTGCTGCATGCCCTGGGAAGTGAAATTTCTGTCCTTAAAAGCAGGGTTTTTTCCACCCTGGGGTCAAGCAGGAGTTCAGATCCATCATCTCAGATACAATGTGATGGATAGAGGACACACACTGAAGAGAGAAACAGTTCAGGCTGTATGGGAGCATCTTGAAGCCTTAAAACAGGTCCACAGGGGACTTTTGTGAGGCTCTATTAGGTTAGAAGCTGCTACAGTTAAGTCTTCTTCATATGGATTGAGTTAATGGCTATAAACTTGCTCATATGTGGTTTATCTTACTTCTAGAGTGGGGATGAGAAGGTTGCAGAAACAGCCTTTAAAAAATGTTGGCATCTGAATCAGTCAGACTGGCTTGGGTGTGATACACCATGCAGAGAGATCCCTTCCTTCACCTTGGAGCTTTCACTCTTGGTCTCTGCACATGCCTAGAAACACACATAGATGTGCAGGTGATAAACCCCAAAATAACACCAAGTCGTAGCCACAGTTTCACTCTAGAAGAGGAACTGAGAAACTTCCACTCAGCTCTAACTCCAATGTCAAGCAACATCTCCAGGGAAGTTCCAGCTTCATGTTGCCAGTCTGAGCCCTGGAGATGCAAAGTTTTGCCTTGTAGGCACAAAAAATAATCACTGTTCTAAAAGCCAGTGGAAATGTTAGCATTGTAATCTCCTCTGTGCTGGTGCCTGCCCCCTCCTGTCCTTCACAATGCATGGGGAGGGTGCAAGGAACTCCTCAAAGCTGTAAGAAAAAGGTAAATCCTTTCTCATTTATGAAAATGTTCCCTGGAAAATCATTGTTTAACACTTCTCACACTTCCAGAAGAATTGAGCCTGGTGCCTGGGAGGAGATTATCTCTTTCATGAGACTATCTGCTCCACTCAGATAGGAGTTCATCACATACACCCTCTTCAAATCCAGATATTAAAATCCTCCTCCCAAATCATTTAATCTAAGACTATAAAGCCAGATTTCAGAAGTGCTCTTTTCCCAGGCAAGCATATAAATAAGGATCAGACTTATGAAATCAGCTAACAATTCCTGCTCAAACACATCTGGCCAGATTGCAGTATGAATTCAGCAGCCACTTAATCACTTGCTCTTTATTACTTAACTTACTATTAGCATGGGGGTATAAAAAGAGAGATATTTTTATTTTCTTTTATCTGTTCAAAATATTCCCTGCATCTTGCTGGAGTGAAATGCAAAATGGTGATAAAAATCTTGACATTTCAGCAGCTTCTCAACCAACAGTCAACCAACAACAACTAGGAGGTGGAGGGAGGTTCTCCTTTCCTTCTACTCTGCCCTAGTCAGGCACCATCTGGAGTCCTGGGTCCAATTCTGGGCTCCCCAGTTGAAGAGAGGCAAGGAACTACTGGAGAGAGTCCAGCAGAGGCTCCCAAAATGATGAGGGCACTGGAGCATGTCTGGGAGGAGGAAAGGCTGAGAACCCTGGGGCTGCTGAGCCTGGAGAAGAGCAGCCCCAGAGGGGAGCTGCTCAATGCTCAGCAAGAGCTAAAGGCTGGGAGCAAGGGGCCAGACTCTGCTCAGTGGTGCCCAGGGCCAGGCCAAGGGGCACTGGGCACAAACTGGAGCCCAGGAGGGTCTACCTCAGCAGGAGGAGAAAGTTGTTTGTTGTGAGGGTGCAGAGCCCTGGCCCAGGCTGCCCAGAGAGGCTGTGGAGTCTCCTTGTGTGGAGAGATTCCCAAGGCAGCTGGAGGTGACCCTGGGCAAGCTGCTGTGGGTGACCCTGCTGGAGCAGGGGGTTGGACTGGATGATCTCCAGAGGTCCCTTCCAGCCCCCACCATGCTGGGATCCTGGGATTCAAGCTAGTATAAAAATACAGAAAATTAACTGAGATTATGAAACTTCTTCCCTTTGTGTATTCTTCTAAAAACCAAGACTAGCACTGCAGTAAGAACATCCCATAAACCCATCCTGACAATGACATTATTATGGTTAAGCTATGACAATAATGAATGGAAGCTGTAATTGCCATTGCATCTGAGGGCACCAGACTAACTCTGAGAGCTGAGTCCCCTCTGCTGCCTGATCTCATTACATACATGTTTCTGTGGTGTTCTTGGAGAGCTAGGTGAGGTGGCTTTGGTGTCTTGGGCTTGGAGGACCTTCCTCTTGCCAAGCAGTTCCCCCAAAAATATTGAGAAGGGGTTGAGTGGTGAAGAGGCTCCTGTTGTGCACCTAAGGACTGCCAGTGGGGCTGAAGCAGCATCTGGAGGACAGGCTACAAAGGGAGAACCCAAGCTTTCCATTTGGCTCCACTCAAGGTGGTCCTGAAAGCCTCAGAAGGTCTGTTTTTCCACTGAGACAGGGACACTGAGCCAAGAACAGCATCTTAGCTGCATCTCTAAATCAGTTCATGGTCCCTGTACATGATCCTAGGCCTGGAGAAAGGAGCAGTCAGCTTTCCAGCACCAGCATTTCATGCTCACCCCTTGACTCTAACCCAACACTGCAGGTCCTTTGAAGCTGCTGGGCTTCTCCTTTCCTGGCTGACAGAAAGCCACTGAGATGGGGCTGAGGGGAAGAAAGGACTCAAATGATGTAGGAATTCAGAGATTTCACTGCATTTGGGTTCTATGGCCAGCTGATAAACCTGGGAAACCTTTCTTGAGGCAGTTTGCAAATGTCAAGCAGACCTTTTTGCTCTCCCTCAGCTGACAGACACACAACAGAGGACAAGGGTTAGGTGGTTTTTACAGTGATCTCAGGAGGTCTGAGCTGAAATCTGTGCCCTCCTGGGTACCATCAGCCAGCCAGGAATGTGAGTTACATGCTCATAGAACCATAGAATCACTATGGTTGGGAAGACCTCTGAGAACATCCAGTCCAACCATCCACCCAACACTGCCATGCTCACCACTGAACCATGGCCCCATGGACAGTTTTTGAACTCCTCCAGGGATGGTGACTTCTCCACTGCCCTGGGCAGCCTGAGCCAGGCCTTCACATCCCTTCTGGGGAAGAAAATGTTCCTCAAGCCCAACCTAAAACTCCCCTGGCAGAACTCAAGGCCATTTCCTCTTGTCCTGCACTTGTTCCCTGGGAGAAGAGACCAACCCCTACATGGCTCCAGCCTCCTCTCAAGGAGCTGTAGAGAGTGAGGTCTCCCCTGAGCCTCCTCTTCTCCAGGCTAACCAACCCCAGTTCCCTCAGCTGCTCCTCACAACACTTGTGCTCTAGACCCTTCACCACCTTCCTTGCCCTTCCCAGCACCCCAATGTCCTCCTTGCAGTGAGCAGCCCAAAACTGAACCCAGGATTCAAGCTGTGGCTTCCCCAGTGCCCAGCCCAGGAGGACAATCCCTGCCCCAGCCCTGCTGCCACACCAGTGCTGATCCAAGCCAGGATGCTGTTGGCCTCCTTGGTCACCTTAGCAAAGAATCTGCTTCTCTCCACTGAATCTGTTGCTCTCCATTGCTCCCATGTGAGGAGTCACATGGCAGTGAAGCTGTGTGATGTGTCCAGCAGCTGAAGGGAGCCTGGAGCTGTTTCAGCCCAGAGCTCTTCTTGCACATCTAAAGTAATGCAAAAATAGCTGTTTCTTCCTAAATACTTTTTGTTCTGAGAGTAAGCAGGAGGGGGAAGAAAACCCACAGTAGCAGAAATGTGAGGGTTGGAAATGAGTTATTAACATGTCCTTTACCTCTCTGTTTATTTTTCACGTGGTTCCAGGTCAAGGAAAGTTTGTCTGTGACAAAGCTTAGGCTCTGGGAACAGCTGTGTCTTCTCATCTCTAATTCCTGAGCTCCACTGAGCATGTTTAGACAGATTCCCTTTTGTATGCTCCACCAGTTATCAGGGAGCTCAGGCAGAACAGGACACAGGTGACATCCCTGAGATGTTCCCAACATGAAGGACACCAAAAAACCCAGGAGGAAGAAAGAGGAAAAAGGGAGGCTGTCACCATGGCTGCCTGCTGGTGGAGGGGTTAGTTCTGGCCAGGCTGGGGATAGCAGTGCTGGGTCCCACATGTGAAGTGAAAGTGGAAGTGTGTGGGTGGGAGGGGAAGCAGCAGCATCTCATTTCTCAGCATTCCCAAGGCCAAGCAGGTTTCCAGCCAGCCCCAGGCTGTCTTAAGGAGCTCTTTGCATCTCCTTTCCTCAGCACACACACAGCAGGATCACACCCCAGCAGCCATTCTCCAAGGATGGCTGAGGCAGGTACACTTACCTGGGAGAGGGGAGACCCTCAGCAGTGTCCTACCAGCTGCTCTGGGTGCTTCATTACCTTGCCCATCCTTATTGCAGCTCTAGAGCTCTCCCAGAAAACTCCTCCCTGGGCAGCTGAGGATGCCCTTGCCTGCCCTCCCCTTCCCAGCACTGGCAGAGGTCTGCAGGACCCAGCCTGGGCCTGTGGGCTTTCAGCAGAGCAAGAGGAGATGGAGGGGAGGAGGGGTCATAGGAGGGTTAGCTGATGAACAGCAAATAATCCTAATTTATGCCAAAAGCAGTCTGGAAAACATGACATTCCTGGTTGTCTGCATATATAATATAGAGAAATCCTCAATAAAGGAGCCAAAGATGTTTCTATGAATTAGATCTTTATCCTCCCAGCATCCCAGAGCTCAGCCCATGAATTTGGGTGAGTTTGCCTTTTTAATTGCTCTGTCTTGCTAATGCAGGCTATTTAGAAACTGCATGAACAAGGCCCCCTTGGAAACCAAACAGGTCACTGGGGCTATGGCTTTTATCTGGTTTTCCACCATCTTAGACAACAAAGAAGTTACAAATGTCTGGACACACAGCTTTGATTTCAACATCCAAATCCATAGCCCAGATCACTGCTAGTGATGCTCAGTGTCACATTTAAAGCCAGCCCATGTCCCAGCTCTGGTTAATTCCTCCTTGCCCTTGGAGTTGGATGCCCAAGTACACCTCCCATCTTAGAGGACATGCTCTGGGTTTGCAGCCCTGGCAATAAGATCACAGCACAGCTTTTTCTGACTGAAAGCTTCCCCTTGTAAGCAAATACAGCCTTGACTTTTGATCCTAGATTTGGCTCTCTGTTAGGATAAGGAGTTTTGCAAAGGATCTCTGGGCTAGTTGCTGGGTCAGCTGCAGCAAACAAGCTGTATCATCATGAACACAGATCTGATGATGATGGTCATCCATCTTTTACTATCTACAGGGTCTCTGCCTGGTCTTGCTCCAGTGCAAATACTTCTTAGGAGACCCAGCATGAGGTCCTGGTATCAGTCAACAACATTGACAATGGGATTAAGGGCACACTCAGCTACTTCACAGATGGCATCAAGCTGGTGGAGTTGACATGCCTGAGGAACAGGATGCCACCCAGAGGAACCTGGACAAGCTTGAGAAGTGAGCCTGAGTGAACCTCATGAGGTTCAACATGGCCAAATGCAAGGACCTGCACCTGGGTTGAGACAATCCTCAATATCAATACAGGTTGGAAGGTGACATGATTGAGAGCAGCCCTGTGGAGAGGCACCTGGGGGTACTGGTGGCTTACAAGCTTGACATGAGCCAGCAATGTGTGCTCACTGCCCAGAAGCTAACTGTGTCCTGGGCTGCATCCTCAGCAGC
This sequence comes from Galbula dea, assembly GCA_013399015.1. Taxonomy (NCBI): domain Eukaryota; kingdom Metazoa; phylum Chordata; class Aves; order Piciformes; family Galbulidae; genus Galbula; species Galbula dea. The sequence continues at coordinate 1,306,272 of VWZX01008139.1, forward strand.
ATGGCCAGCAGGTCAGGGGAGGGGATTCTGCCTCTGCTCTGCTCTGGTCAGACCTACCTGGAGCACAGCATCCAGCTCTGGAGTCCTCAGCACAGGAGGGACATGGACCTGCTGGAGTGGGGCCAGAGGAGGCCACAGAAATGATCTGAGGACTGTAACCCCTCTGCTGTGAGCACAGGCTGAGACAGTTGGGCTTGTTCAGGCTGGAGAAGAGAAGGCTCCAGGGAGGCCTTAGTGCAGCCTTTCAGTAAAGGGGCTGATAACTCAGATGGAGACTGACTTTTTAGCAAGGTTTGCTGTGATTAAGACAAGGGGTGATGGCTTTAAACTAAAGGAGGGAGATTTGGACTGGATATAAGGAGGACATTCTGGACACTGAGGGTGGTGAAGCACTGGCCCAGGTTGCCCAGAGAGATGGTAGATGTCCCATCCCTGGAACCATTCCAGGTCAGGTTGTTTGGGCTCTGAGCAACCTGATCTGGTTATAACTGTTGCTGTTGACTGCAGAGGGGTTGGACTAGATGACCTTGAAAGGTCCCTTCCACCTCTAACCTTCCTATGATTCTAGGATTCTAGGATCCTATCCTCACCCTTCAGAAGCTGCAAGTGTGGACTGCCAGGACAAAGCCCAGAAGAAACTGCATCCCAAAGGTGCCTCTGAGCCTCTTGCTCCATCTCTCATGCACCTCCCTGCACACAAATCCAGAATGCCAGCCTGTGGGATCCTACATTCTGGTTTTCCCTAGGGTTTCCCCTGGCATACCTGGGGCACAGCTGACAGCTCCAGCTGGACACCCTGCAGCAGGATACAGGAATTTAGGCTCAGGCTGAGAGGGGGCAAGGAGGGGAGCCTAGCTTGCAAGATGAAGAGCATGGTGGTGGAGCATCACCAGGCTGCCACTCCCACTCCAGAAGCTTTGCCAAGAGAGGGAACACTTCAGGCTTCACCAGGCAGTGATAACACAGCATTGGCTTCCTCTCAGTTCCTTGGACAAGCTCCAAGTCTCCATCCTCCACCAGCAGACCTCTCCTTGTTCTGCCTCATTGAGTGGCACTGCAAGTGTTTGGGATCAGGGTACAGGTGGTGATGGGGGATGGATTTCACAGAGGGTGAGATGTCACCGTTGCCTAGACCTGCAGGTAGCAGATGGCTTTTTTATTCCCCACCCCTGTTATAGTCTGGTGGTGCAAGGCTGAGGTTTGTCCTGGTGCTTCTGGTCGAGGGAGGAACACACACGGCTGGCGACGTTAGCTCTCGTCCTTACCACGGAGGTCTCACTCAGCTGGTACTGAGTCCTTGGGTTTTTGAAGTCAGCAGGAGTCTGGCCAAGAGAAGCTTTACAGGATGAGTTTTGGCTGTGCTGATTGAAGTTGTTCCCAAAAATCAGTGGATGCCATTTTCAGGACATGGTGAGGAACGCAGGCTCACAGCATCTGTTCCCTCAGTGCCCATAAGGCTCCCTCTGAGACTTTCTAAATCTCAGCTGGGAGTTCTGGTGTGTTTTGGCCACCCTGGGCACAAGCACAGGGCACTGAGCATGGACACAGCCTTGCTTATCCTCATGGAAATAGGATGGAGGAGAAAGCAGGGTTTTCTTCAGTCCCTCCCTGAGCATCTGTGGGCTGAAAGGGACCTTGCTGAAACACAGAGCAAGCTGAATTTGCCTCTTCCCTGAATGTGCTTCATTAGCTCCTGTAGTCAGCTCCAGATTTTCATGGATGCAGCAAATGGGAGAAATAAAATAACTACTACAATCAAAGTGCTTAAACCTACGCCTGCTCCATGCCAACACAAACCCTGAATCGAAGGAAGCATAGGGCTAAATATAGATCCTCCAGCAAAAATGGGAGAGCTTTTCTTTCTTTTTTTTCTTTTTTTGTAGGTTCATACTGTAAAACATCTGCTGAACAGTTTCCTATAACTGTTTTTTGGCTTTTAAATCAAAGAAAGAAGAAACAATGTCCCATTTTTGTAGAGAGAAAAGGAGGGGGGGAATAATAGACCTTCCTCTCGAAGCAGGATGACAATAAGGATAGAAATAGAAAGGGGAGAGCTTTGAAACATCTTGAGTCCAGACAAGAAGTGGGTGGATGGTAGGTTCAGGTATCTCTGCTTGCTTTGGCTGCTTCCCAGTTTGAGAGAGAGATGGGGAAGCTGGGGCAGACGAAAGGGAAAACCCACAGGCAGAGCTGGATCCTGCCCAGCGGCTGTGGGTGAAGAGGGAGCAGTAAAGGGGACGCTGGGGGTGAAGAGAAGGCACAGGAGGATGTTACTTAGCAGGGGAAAGAAGGGGAGGAGTCATGCTGCAGTTGTGACAGCTTTTCCCTCAGCCCAGCAAAAAATCTCCTGCTCCTTTCAGCATCTCACAGCCACGTCCAGGCTCCTCGGGGTGGCTGCAGCTGCCTCCACACACCTGCAGGAGCCCCAGGGTTCCTCTACCTCCCCCCAGGGCGGGTGGCCCTGAGCTGTCACAGCTGGGTTCGGTTGCCTTAGGAGGGGCGATCAGCTGCCTGCAGCCACCCACTTTTCCCTGCCACCTCCAGCAAGGTCAGCAAGCCCCTTCCCCCATGCCTTGGGGAGGGGAAGGTGGGGGGGACACATGCAGCCCACGCAGTCACACCTCTGCAGCTTCTTGGCAGGCACTGCCTGCACAAAAGCCTTTCCTGCCAAGTCACAGGATGCGATGACGGTGTGGCTGGGAAAAACTTCAAAACAGCCCAAACAATCAGAGATTGTCTGTGGAGAGAGAGAGCTCTAAAATTGGCTCCTTGGATTAGCACCAGGCTCGCCCCTGGGGCCTTTGTCAGGAGAGCTGGGCTCAGGCGTGATGACGGAGAAGGACCTAATCTCGCTTCCTATCTGTGATATGGGTCAAATTTAGCCTGGCTTCACCGGCTGCTCTCGTCCCTCTGTGACCTGCTGGCATTCAGGCACCCAGACAGCGGCTGGCCAGAGTGACTTCCTGCACTCAGAAACCCTGCAGTGCTTCTAGGACTTAGGGAACTCAGGACTCAGCAATCCCTTTTGATTTATTTCCCCTCAAGAGCTGCTTAGGAGATCATGCCCCCTCCATAGCCCAGCTTCATAGAATCATAGACTGGCCTGAGTTGGAAGGGACCCACTAGGATCATCCAGTCCAACTCCTATCTATGCATAGGACAACCCCAAAAATCACCCCATGTGCCTGAGGGTTATGTCCAAATGATGCTTGAATTCTGTCAGGATTGGTGCTGTGACTACTGCCCCAAGGAGCCTGCTCCACTGCTCTAACATCCACTGGGTGAAGAACCTTTTCCTAATATCCAGCCTGACCCTCCCCTGGCACAGCTTCATGCCATTCCCTCAGGTCCTGTCACTGGCCACCAGAGAGAAGAGATCAGCTCCTGCCCCTCTGCTTCTCCTCCTCAGGAAGCTACCGACCACATTGAAGTCTTCCCTCAGTCTCCTCTTCTCCAGGCTGAACAAACCAAGTGACTAAATGTTTCTCATATAGCTTCCTCTCTAGACCCTTTACCATCTTTATGGCCTCCTCTGGATTCTCTCCAACAGCTTCATGTCCCTCCTATATTGTGATGCCTAAATCTGCACACACCACTTAAGGTGAGGTTGCACGTTGGCCTTGGCTTGAGGGTCTTCCACCACAGAGCTGCTGCCATCAGCACCAGGGACCAGTGTCAACATGGTAACATCTCCCCATCCAGCCATGAACCTCTTTCTCCATCTTTTATCCAGTGTCTTGGACCCAGCATCCTCTTGATCTCAGCACCCTTGCAACACCTGCACGCTCCAGAGCTGCTCCCAGGGATGTATTAAACACAGCCAGGTTGTGTCTAATGCCTCTCACAGATCCATGGGTTGCCTCCTGGGCTTTGCAGACTCGTTTCTCCTTGCCCCACGCCACAGCTTCCCTCTCCCTCCCCAGAGGAAACCTCAGACATAAGAAACTGGGAACCAAATCCAGGAGGGGGGAAGTGGCAGGCAAGGGCTGTGTCAGATCAGCTGCATCCCCAGGAGGAGACAATTGAAACAAGGCTCTGGCACGTGCTGGAGGATGGGAAGTGTTGGGGTGACTGCACCCTCCCAGCCCCCTCTGGGCACTGAGGGCAGGGACCAGCCTGCACAAGCCCATGTGTTTGGTGCTGCTGGCTGAGACAGTGAGGGAAGGGAGACAGCAGAAAACGGCTTCTTGGTGGGAAAACTCCCTGTATTGGAACTCCTGCACCAAAGGGGCTTTGCTTTCCACAGGAGGCTCCCCTCAGTCCTGCCAAAGTCAGAGAGAAAATGATGCTACAGGCACTTCCCAAGCAGCCAGAGCTACTTCTTGTAATCCTGCTCTGGAATATACTTTTTACCCAGGACAAAGAGGGTCTTCTAACGATAATGATGTGCTCTAAGGCCAGTTTGTACACCCTGGCTTTGCAGGATGGGAGCTGCAGAGGATAGGGAACAGGGAGCATCCTTTCTGGTACAGTGTCCAGCACGAAGGGGACTGTGAGTGAAATCTCAGTGCTGCAATAAATGTATAAACCACATTTCTGGGGCCATTTGTGGGGGCTGTGTTGGGGGGGCAAAATCATTTGTCTTTTCAGGAGAATGAGCTCTTGTATGCATGCAGGTGCCTGAGGCTCAGAGAGGGGGAAGGCAGTAACTCACAGCAACAGGCTCATTAGAAAAAAAAAACCACTGGGAAATGCTGGAGAAACAGGATCTGGGGGAGCAGAGTGGCTCCCCAAGCCCTCTGCACCCAGGTGAGGGCCCACACCAGAGGGCAGAGGCACATCTCCCTGAAGAGTGTGAATATAACCTGTGCATCCATGGGGCAACTTGCTCATGCTTTTGGGTCTGCATAGGACACCTTCCTTTGCAGAAGATGCTGTGGCATGAGTGGCATGGGGGAAGCACCCTCAGTGTCCCTGGGGGATGCAGCCCCTCCAGAGCAGGGTGTCCTGCCCTCCTGCTCTCAGAGGGTGATGCCAGGAGGGTTGTTTGCAAAAGAAATTCACGGGACGGGTTTGTGTCCTTGCAAGCATGCCTTTGCTAGAGCTCTGATTGCAAGCAAAGGTTTGCAGCTTGGAAACTTGGAAGAGCCCAGCTATTTTCACTCTCTCCAGGCTCTTTCATTCATGCTTCCTCCCTCTTTTCCCCAGTGCATTTCTCACTCACGCTCTCATTCATGCTCTCTCACTCATTCTTATTTTCCTGGCTGTATTTTTAGCTCCCTCGCCGTTGGAGGATGTGAACATTATCCCTGAGTCATGACTTTGTGAGGAAACAGGCAGCCAGGGCTCCCATTACAACCCGTGAGGGCTCTTATCAGCTGCAGCACAGGCTTGCTGGGGAGGGGGTTTTATCTCTCCGGTCCTCTCCTCTTCCTTTTTCTCCAGCTGCTCCAGCTCCAGCTCCTCTGAGGCTCATCCCTTTGGCTGCGTCGTGATGCAGAGCTCAATGAGTTAAATGAAGACTGGCAGCCAGGAAATGGGAGTAAACCGTAAGGGCCAAAGAGCATCCTCGGTGCTGGGGTGGCTGCCGCAAGGATTACATCAAGCGCAAAGGTGTCTGGCAGGGCTTTGACACCAAATGCTGCTGGTGTTATTCCCAGCCCATGCAAACAAACATGAGGTAATGGCACCTGGGGGCTTAGTTGTTAGCTTGCTCTGCCTTTAGAAAACACAAAGCCGCCCCCTCCCCACCCCCAGCATTCCAATCCGGCTCTTGGTAAGCTTGAAGCAGCAGCCAAGTGTTCCACAGGCTCTGTTCCCACACGTGGACAAGACACTGAGATAAAACTCATCCCACGTTAGAAACGATAGGAGCCAATCATTTGTCTGGGCTTCGTTCCCAAATGCCAATGACATCTTGCACCCTAGAAAACAGCAGATCATCTTCTGGAGAGAAGAAATCCAGAAGCCCAGGGGAAAGGAGGCAGCCTGCCCAGCTGCTGCCAGGGCAGCCCACTCCTGACACTGTGAACGGTTTCCAAGTGACCCCTTGGGTGGATGCAGGAGGAAGGAGGGTGATGGGGGGCTGCTTTCCAGGGATCTCTGCTCAGGCTTGTGCATCACCTCACGGTTCTGCTAATCTCCCTGCTCGGTGCTGGTCGTGAGGCTCAGCTTCACCTTTCTGTGACATTCAGGCTGTTTTCAGCTCATTTCCTTTGACTTCCCTCTCTAACCTTTATGTTATCTCCTTAATAGTCTCTCCTCCCTTTTCCACCCCTCTGCTTATTTTAGCTGCCTCTTCCTGCCTGCACGTGTCCCTGCTGCCCTGCCCTGGGCCTGTCCCCTCCCCTGCCCCCTCTGTGGCAGAAAAGGGGTCACTCTCCTGCCCTCAGCCCAAGGGCAGGGTTTTGCCCCATTTTCATGCTTTCCAAATAGCCAAGGCAAATTCCCACCCTGTCACCCTTCTGTACACTCATCCTCCCCAACGTGGCTTCACCTCCTCATCCCCACTCAGGAGTGGGACCTCCTGCCACCTTTCCATGCAGGCAGCAGGGCATGGGCAGTGCCTGCAGTCTTTACTCCAGCAGGGACTCAAGAGTGCTTATCCTTTGCCATGTCCCAAAAACCCCCCTGGCTGCAATGAGTTGCTTCTGCATCCCAGACAGCTATGGCCACTCGTGCCAGCCATGCTGGTGCTCAGCATCAGGGAGCTCTTTCTAAGCAGTTAAACTTAATCTTTGCAGTCCTCTGTCCTCACAGATATGGTCCCACACCTTCATCTCTAACATCTGTGGAGATGCTTTGCTAGGAGCCAGGAAACAAATCCTGCTGCATCCCACCTTGGAGCCTGTCCACCCCAGGAGGACAATTCAATGGATGCCATCAGAAACTGCCAGAAGAGATGAAAGGCTGATGTGGGGTCAAGAACCAGCTCAAGAAATTCAAGGAAGAAAAATCCATTGAGGGCTACTAAAGAAACCACTTTAAGGTCAGGAAATCCTAGGGCTGGGGCTGTTGGCACTCAGAGAGGATACTGAGGAAGGATCAGGCCCTTTTCCTCTGGCTCCCAGTGTGAGCCCATAATGGGGCCACTGCTTTGGTTTAATGCAACCATTTTATCACACACATTTTATCACAGCCCTGGAGGGGACACTGGGGAAAAAGGGACCTGGGAAGGGAAGGAGGGAAATCTTTCCATCTCAGGCCATGTTGAAACAAGAGGTGACAGAGGGGATGCTGATGGTGTAGGGTATGTCCCTGTCACACCCAGCACCCTTGGGCGTACGTAGTGGTTAGGAAAGGACCACCAGGGGCTTGGGGACTTTGATGGTCATGTTTATCCAAGAAATGAGGCCATTTGCAGCCCTAGAATCAAAACACTCCAACAGTGGAAGCCAGAATTTCCTGGGCTGAGCCCCGTTACTAAATAGAAGACAAAAGAAAGAGTAATTAGATGCCATTAATTGTTGTTAAGAGGATTTTTGCTGGCAGCCAGCACTCCTCTTGGGAGGACCCAGCCCTGGCCTCACCCAGCATGGCTGCAATAACACTCATGTGTGGATTGGGTTGAATTCAAGCAGCCTCACTTGTCCCTTTTCTCCTAGCCTGAGTGTGTACCAACCCTCCCAGCCCCGCCAGCTGTGCTCACACAGAGGCCAGAAGACCTTGGGGACAAGGAATTGAGGACAATTGGGGACCACAGTGGGATCTAGCCTCCTCTAGGCTAACCAAGGACAGCAGGTCCATGTTTGCTCTGAACATTGCAGCCCTGGAAATCTCAGGTAGCATGTTGGTGAAGGCACAACCCAAGTTAAAAGCCAAGAATGCAGAAATGATTGGCAAAGACTTGCAGAGCACTCAGCTGTGAGGGAAGTGCAAAGGGTTAGTCCTGGAGATGTTAAAGGGATCCTCTGCCCCTCTCATTTACCTGCACTCTGGCTTCTGTGCTATCCCATTAGAGTTCATTAATTATGAAGGCTATTATTTTGTTTTATGATGAACACAGGCCTTGGGACATGGCCTAGAATTAGGAGCAATTTAATAACAAGGAGCTGAATGCTGAGGCCCTGCTTTCACTCCTGCCTTATTGGTGAAAAACCCACTGGCTTTCATCAAGAGGAGAATCTCAAGAAGCAACCATGTCCTCCCTGGCCTCTTCTGGGTGCTTTTACAGTGCTTCTGCTCAGAAGCATCACAGACTGGCAAGGCTCAAACAAGGAGCAAGAGCTGCCAGAGCCAGGTCCCAGGATGGAGAAGAGGATGCAAATCAGGGCTGCAGTCTTGGGAGAAAGGAAGAAAGGAATTTGAGGATAAGATTTTATATTTCTCCAAATTATTTTCCTTTTTCCTTCAGTCCTGCCCAGGAACTCCCAACTTACCCTCCTTCTGCTCAGACCACTGTACGTCTTTCCCTCCAGAGGTCACAGCACAGGTCAGGAGAGGGCAGAAGCTTCTGTAGCACACAAAGTGACTAAGAGCTTTGGCAAATCACCCCACATGGGAAGTGGAGATCACCCACACTAGAAAGGAGCACCCTTTTAGGGACCCCTTCCCACATCAGACCCACATTGGGGTTTGGAACATCTCCACACCTCCAAAACATAAAATTGTTTTCATTTAAGATCCAAGAGCCACTTTAAGCTCATCAAGTCCAACTGTTAACAGCATTGCCATGTCACCACTAAATCATGTCCTTCAGCACCACCTCTCCATGGCTTCTCGATCCCTCTGGGGATGGTGACTCCACCACTGTCTTAGGCAGCCTGGGCCAGACCTTGACAACCCTTTTGGGGAAGAAACTTTTCCTAATGTCCAACTTAAACCTCCCCTGACATGACTTGAGGCCATTTCCTCTTCTCCTATTGCTTGTTCATTGGGAGAAGAGACCAACCTTCACCTCACTCCAACCTCCTTTCATGGAGTTGCAGAGAGTGAGAAGGTCTCCCCTGAGTCTCTTCTTCTCCAGGCTAACCAACCCCAGTTCCCTCAGCTGCTCCTCACAACACTTGTGCTCTAGACCCTTCACCAGTTCCATTACCCTTCTCTGGACACACTCAGCACCTCAGTGTCCTTCTTGGAACAAGGAGCCCAAACCTGAACCCAGGGTTCAAGAAGTGACCTCCCCAGTGCCCAGTCCAGGAGGACAATCCCTGCCCTAATCCTGCTGCCACATTAGTGCTGATCCAAGCCAGGATGCTGTTGGTCTTCTTGGCCACCTGGGCACTCTGTTGACTCATCTTCAGCCTCTGTTGACCAACCCTCCCAGTTCCTTTTTTGCTAAGTAGCTTTCCAGTCACTCTGTTCCTAGGCTGGAGTGTTTGTGGGGTTATTATAACTGGGCAACTAGATCTCCTTTTCTTGAGTTCAATTAATTGTAGTGCTGAAACCTTGGGTTTGCTTCTCCAAAACCCCAATTCTTTGTAGTTCCCCATTAAAAGCATTTTATTCTCTTTTTGTTTTTCAGCTGACAGCAGTGGTGGGCAGCACCTTCCCCAAAGGCCACATCTCCAGCAGCAAAGGCACTAGCTTCTGAGAGACAGTTTGCTCTAAAGAGGAGGGATTGCATCTCTGCTTCGCCTCTCAAAGCACAAGTACGCCTCCTGAAGGCAATCCTCACCCAGGGGTCCCCCCTGGACCCCACCAATTCCCCAGAGGGCACAGCAAGGGGGTCCACAGCCCTCTGAAAACAGAGGATTATTGTGCACAAGCAAACCCTTACTTTAGCAAAAGGCACTGTGCTGTTGTGAGGTCTGTGCTCGTGGCTCTGGAGCACCTGGCTGAGGTCTTATCCTGTTTCTCTGGGTGATTTCTGCCCCCAGCTGCCCCCATCACAGCATCTGGAGTAGCTTACAGCCTTCAGGCTGTTTATCTTTGCTGCACATCTGCAGGGCAGGGCACTGCTGTCACCTCCACCATAGGAAGAGCATATTTACTTTTGAAATGGTTGGGAGCTGAGCTATAGCAAAAGGTTAAGTGACTTGGCTCCAAAAATGGCAGTGCCAGTGCAGGCAATGTGGGAGCATCCCTGTGCATCAAGGGATCCTGCTCTGCTGTGGGATTAACTGGCTTGGTAAGGTCCATCCACAGAGAGCAGAACCTGTGTCCTCAGGGGCACTATGGTACCTGCAGGACAAACCCTATTTCTACTGCCATGCTTGTCCTCTGTGCTCCTTACAGAGGAGGAAGGTTTTGTTACCCTTATTATACATCTGGGAACTGAGGCACAAGGAAAGGGAGGATTTGTCCACTGGCACTGAGCAGAACCTCACTGCTTGGCACAGCCACTGCTCCGTCCTCCAGGCTCAACAAACCTATCCAGGTCCAGTGCAATAGGCTTCTAGTGCTCCCACTTCAGCAAGCACACACCTAACATTTATCTTAGTTGCATTTAAAGCACATTTTCCAGCTCAAAGCAAGAGCAAATAAAATCTTCACAGGTATTCCAGTGAAGCCCTTCCACTCCTGCAACTAAGGAATCATTGAGTCCTTCAGGTTGGAAAAGACCTTCAAGATCATTGAGTCCAACAGTTAACCCAGCAGTGCCACAAAGCATCAGTCTCTTTCTGCCTTCCTTTCTCACTTGCTTGCTGCTCGGGTAATGAAAGAAAACATTTTAGCTAGTTTCACTTCCTTCTACTATCAGCATAGAGTCAGTGCCACTTCCAAACTCTCCTCTGTCAGCACAAGAGTTTGGGCTCTGATGTTCCAACATTTCCTTTCCAGCTAAGAGGAGGAAACACAGAGGCATTTCTCCAGTACTTAAGAAGCTTGTTTTTAAGGTTAAGGTGAATTTGGACTCTTTAAGGCTGTTACTAAGTAGTTACCTTGGGTTAAAAGGCTCAGTGCTACAAGGAAAAGCACCTGAGCAGCAGCCAAGGCTATGGGTGCCTCTCTCTGAAGCCTTGCACACAGTTCCTGCTACTGCTCGTTATTTGGAGGGGTTTTTTTCTGCAGGAGTAACCATACTCATGCACTTCACATTTTGCTCTTCTCTGAAGTGACACTTCTGCCTCTCTGTATTTCTGGCGTTGTTTTCAGCCTGAAAAGCATCTTTGGGAGCCGCCTGGTGCCGTCTGTCTGCACTGCAAGCGCTGGGTTGGAGCCAGCAAGAGCCCTGAGAAGGTTGAGAACTGTTAGAGATGAGTGAGCCCCAGCGAAGTGTAGCACAAAGCCACCTGCCTCTAGACCCAGGTCACAAGACCTGGCAGGTGCAGACAGGCTCGTAGCTGAAGAAAACCTCCCTTTCTATCCTCTTTGCTCCTTCGGGGAGGCAAAAGTCAGAGGCAATATGCTCTTTTCTTATTAGTTCAGCTGGAAAACATGCACGAGGGTTATAAACTCTCAAACTCCTCCTTGGTCTCTGTTTTTGGTTCACCTGTGTGATATCTGGAGTGCAGTGTTGCTGTTAACAGACCTGGATCGTGTGTTTCATCTTCCTTTTACACCCAGTGGATTCAGTCACCACTGGCTTCTCTGGCTTGCTTTCCACATTCATCTCCTGAGTGCTGAAACGAGGAGCTGGAGCCAGAAGCATAGTCAGGAGCTCCACTTGTTTTGGCCTTACCAACTCTCCCTGCTGCTGTGCTTACTGAGATGAGTTTGTCTGGGGTGGGAGGGTGAAAGAGAGTCACCCCCAAACACTGGAGAACTGGCATTGGGATGGGTGGTGGAGAAGATGCATTTGCAGTCCTGGCTCAAGTGCCCAACCACCTCTGGGAGCACAAAGCCACCAGCATTTGGAGGTTTCTTGGCAAACAGCATGAAAGGAGCTTGGCAGAGCTAAGTCTGCTTCCAGATCAAACCACTACAACCTCCACCTGGGCTAAGGAGCAGGTGTGGGGCAACAAAAGCCACAGGGAGGAGGGATCCAGGGTGTGAGACAAAACCTGCCTGTACAGTGACATACTCAACTGCACTGACTCATTCCTGAACTCAGCCCCTGCCTGTCTACCCTCCCCTTTCTGACTGATGAAGCCTTACTTTGCTCAGTACTTTACTATGCTAGACTGAGCAGCAATATCTCTCATTTTCCTGCTGGGGAAGAGGTCCTTGCTTCATGGTAAGCTTCATGGTAAGCTTCATGATAAGCCAGTAAGTGCAAAGAACCTAAGCCTGACATGTCGACCCTTGGGGTGCTGTCAAGATTTCCCCCAGCCCCTCTTCCACTCTCCATGGGTTATCCCATAGCAGCAGGGCTAGGTAGCCAAACTCAGCAGCCTGGACTGGCCATGCCAGAGCATTTCTTCCTGCTGGCATCTCTGCATAGTATATGGTCCCTCCAGCAGCAGCAATCTCCCCAAGTAGCAGTGCAACCCAAATCTTACAGTGTCCTGTCTGCTTCCCAGGTCCCCATCTGAGCCCTTCTAAGCTCTTCTCCCTATCTAAAGTCTAGCAAAGAGATAATTTATTGGGAAATGACATTGCTTCAGGTACCAGTGAAAATACATCTGCAGGTACTGGTAGCTCTTCAAGCAGTTCAGAGACCTTCCCATGCCTCAGGGTGTTTTTGTTTTAAAGGCACGTGAAGAGACCCATACTTTGGCTGCAGATCTGAACTTTCCTAGATCTTAAAGCCAGAAGGGACCATAGATTATCCAGCCTGACTTCCTGTCTAACTCAGGCCATATGAGTCCATCCCCTTATTGCTACAGTGAGCCCAGTACTGTCTGTTTGCCTATACATCTCTTCCAAAAAGGCATCCGGTCTTGATTTGAAGACTTCAAGAGGTGGAGAATCCATCACTTCCCGTGGCAGCATGTGCCAGTGGTTATTTCTAATAAAGAGGGAAGGTATTTAGAGCTGGGCTTTCGTGTCAGAAGCCTCTTTGGGTAAAGAAATGTTCACAGGCTGCCTCACCAGTAGAATAAAAGCACAAAGCAGTCACTGGAGAAGGATCTGTCCCCCAAAACGTGTCTGTTCTTTCCCATCTTAAGTGGGTCTTTTCTCTACAAGCATCATCTTCTGTGGCCCATCATGTCTGTGGTAACATTGCTTCAACAAGTCTACATATTCATTGTTGGTTATCTTCCTCAGAAGCAGCCCAGCATGTTTTGCAAACACATGTCCAACAAGAAGTCCTCCCTGGGACCCTGTAGCCATCCCAGTCCTTCCAGCCCTCATGGGCTGTGAGACAAGCAGAAAACACCTCTATGGTGACCCTGATCTACATATCTCCTTCCTATCCTCCTGCCTCCAAGCTATGGGGAGTAAGGAAGAGATGGCTGCTGACAGCACCACCAGGTTATCAGGACAGGTTTGTGGACACCTGGGTCTACATCATCTTTTTTTTGCAGGTTTTTTGAGTTCACATCTCCCAGTGCCTGAGAGGGACAGCCCTTGGTCACAGGCCAGCTGGCTCAGCCTCAACCCTGACAGGACAGTCAACAAGGGGAAGCAGGAGGAAGCATTTGGGAAAGCTGATGACAAGTAGGACTGTGCCTTGGAGGTAGGACATCTGTCCACTCACTGTGCTACTGTCTTGGACTCATCCCTACTCCTGGATTCCCATCACAGCTGACAGGAGTGTTGTTCCCAGGCAGATTTGGGTGACTGAGGCATGGCCCTGCTGACACTCAAAAGTCTCTTACTGTGGTCAAAAATGAAGAGTGGTCTTTGCCAGTGCCATCAGACTGCATGGGAGTGTGCAAACCCAGATGTGCTTGTAACCTGCTTTAGCTGAGTTATTTATATCCATGTGGTAGTTGATGTTTCCTGTTCTGTTAAAGGGCTCCAGGACCCCAAAAGCTTTTCAAAGTTGTAAAGCAGCAATGGTCACAGAAGCTCCTGGAGCACCTCAGACAGTGTCTCCACACATGGAAAAGCAGCACAGGAGCAGGAGGGAGGGGTGGGAGTTGCTCTGCAGTATCTTGACAATTTAATGCACTGAGATAAAAGTTTAGGCTTCTATAGGACAGCTGTCTAGAGTCTCAGGGAAGAGATTTGGCACCAGCTGAGCACCTACATGAATCAACCTACTACTGCATCTGTGGGAACTCACTTCTTTATATGGTTTAGATAACCCTTCCTTTGCTGGGTAAGGTTTGCAACTCAGCTCAGCTGGACAAGATCTGAGTCAAACCCACGGGTATTTTTCACTCCTACAATATATCTAGCACTGCTAGCCCGTGGGGACAGAGCTGCCATCAAACCCCAGGTCTCTCAGAGCTTCCAAACTCAGATGAGAGCGAGCACCAGAATAAGGGATAATGACTCATCTGGTCTCAGCTCCTCAGCTGATTGGCACAGAATCCCAGCCAAGATACCACAGAGAGGACAAAACATGGCATGGAGGAAGAATTGGGATCAAAATCTGTCTGGGAATTGGTTGTTTGAAAGATCACATCCTACAAAAGGCTGGCGTAGCCAGGACAGGGCTGCAGCAGCAGCAGCCCAGTGGGAGGAGCAGGACTTCCACATCCCTCCTGGGCAGCCTCACACCTTCACCCCAAACAAATCTGCCCATTTTCTCTCTCTCTGCTTATCAGAATTTCCTCCCCATCCTACAGAATCTTCGGAGAGGTTTAATCTCGGTGGAAATGCTATTTTTCCAAGCTGCCACAAGATGCCAGCATTTCAGAGCGTTATCGTGCTGGGAGCCAGGCGGTGGGACGCCTCAGCCTGGGGAGGACCCGTGCCATGGTTTGAAGCCCTCCTTCTGCTCCACCAGCTGCCTTCCAGCCCTGTTCAGGCTCTCATGGAGCCCCTCTATCTTCCCCATGGTTATGCATGAGGGCAAGGATGGAGAAGTTGGAAGAAAGCATCATCACAGGGAGGTGGAAGTCGTTGCTCCCTAGGCTGCAGACACCAAAGCTTGGTTCAGCAGCTTTGGGGCTGCATTGTGGTGACCAACCCATTACTGCCCCATGCAGGGAAGGTCACTCTGTGCCCATGAGGACCATGGCTTCTCTGGCTACCTCTTTCCACACTCATCCTTCTTTGGGACTGTGAGAATGCTGCTGCTGGACTTCTTCATCAGCATCTGCAGGCACTCTGCAGGACATTTCCCTCTCACTTCCTCAAACTGATGGAGAGACAACTGAGGCAGTTCTCCTTTTCTTGTGTCAGTTATTGCTGCTGCTGGGGGACCTTCCCCAGGCCAGCCCTGGGGAGCTCACAGGTCTCTTTCAGTTCTGTTCATGCCCCATCTGTCCTCCATCAGGTCCCAGCACAAGAAGAGCAACTTTGCTGGCCCAGTTCTCCTTCAGGAGTCACTGCCCTGGAGCACATGGATGTCCTTTAAGTCTTGGAGATAGTGCCACCAAGAAGGAGCAGCTGATGGGACTTTTCCAGCTCACTTGATGTTTTTTCCTCTCATGGAAAGACATACAAGAAATATAGCTTCTCCATCATGCTGATAACCTTCTGACCCCCTGCTAGCTTGCTGGCAGTCACCTACAAGCCTCTGGTAATTCCTCTAATCCTCAATACATCCTGATCCCCAGATAGGCACAGAGCTGAGGCACCTTGGAGATGGGACCCAACAACCTGCCATGGCAGTTGAAACCCTCAGTGACTCCATGTTTTCTGTGTAACTCCTTAAAAGCATCATCCACAGTGGCCAGTGAGCTACAAGGCATTCCCTTGGCATCCCTGAAGTAATCTCTAAAACAAGATCCAGCAGTCCTGATTCACAGCCCTCCCCCTTCTCTAACCACTGCCCTGGAGATGGGGAGATGAGAGAATTAACATGTTTGTTTCTATAAAAAATGTATTTCTTTCTCTTCATTTCATGGATCTGCTGCTTTCCCACACAGAGGGGAAAAAGAAGATAATTGCAGTTGATGGGTAATATGGTAAAAACACAAATCTCCTCTTGGTTTGAGGTAAGACAGAGCAGCCAGCTGGTTTGGAGCTTTATTATAAAGACCACAACACAGGAGGACAATTCTTCTTGGGAATATGCCTCTGCAGTGATGAAAATCCTCACCTCACTGCAGCAGATCCCTATTGATGTCAGCAGCACAACCTCAGTTTTCACAACCCAAATCCCAGGCCAAGCACTTCTGTACCTTGAAATAGATATATTATTTTTTTACACTTCCCAGCATTCTGCTTTCCACAGAGGTGTTGGATAAATTTCCTGTTTCACTTCTGGAGCAGCGAGGCACAGCTTTATCAGTGGCTATGGAGTGAGCCAGCCTCTGCTCCCAGACAATACTGTCTCCAGAAAAGAGAGCTGTGAAAACGGTGCTGGAGAGCAATTCCTTTCCTGCTGACCACAGGCTGGCAGTTCAAAACCACAGCTGGAGAGCTGACAGTGTCTGGGCTCTTGCGACAGACGAGCGGTGCTGAGAAGTGGAGCTTGGCCAGAAGGCCTGGGTGGCTTTTGAACATCCCCCCATGTAGAAAATCAACTTTGCAGCTCAAAAGTGGGAAAAAACCAGATGTTTTCCCTTCTGCCCCCAATTTATTTCTGTTAGGGAGCAGATTATCTGCTTCCTTTAAATAGCTACAATACATTGATTTGTTGTTTCCTAGTATTTCCAGCCTGCAGCTGAAGCAAGCCTGTGAAATCTTTTCACTTAGAAAATAAAAGAGCATTTGATCATTCCCTGCCTCCAGGGACAACCTCCAGCCAGAACTTTGTGGGACATATTGCATGGCACTTCAAGAGGCACCTCCTCTAGGTCACAAAGCAAAACCTTACTAGTGTCAAACCTCAATCCTAGCCCCATTGATTATTCACCTCCTTCTGCACCACCTCAAAACTAGACTTCCTGGCACTGGGAGATACTGGAGGTTGTCCCAGTTTAACCAGGGCTATGGCAGGAAAGCCAGGCCATGGCATGCTGCCAGCCAGAAGGTGCCACTGGGCACCAGCAGCAAAGATGCTAAAACATCTGGGTCACGTGGCAAAAGATGAGACCAAATTATTTCTGCTCCTTTCTCTGCTGCTGTGTCACTAACACAGTGCAGAAGAGCCTAAAAAATAAACATGCTGTCAACAGATGTTTAGAACATCTGGTCAGACCAATAAAGCAAAAGCAACAAGTAACTAGGGGAAAATAAAGGAAAGGAGAAGGATTTGGGAAGCCTGTGGGTTGCAGCTTTCTCTTTGGGGTGATGGGGTGGGACTTTCCATGAAAGCTTGACAGTAGTTGACAGTGCAGGTCTGAACAACACCCCTGCTCCCAGGAAAAAGCACTCACCTCCCTGGTCATTAAGCCATGAAAGCCAGGAGGATTTGGACATCCACCTCCCAAGGGCAAGCCCATGGTGACCTGCAGCCTGCCTGCTGTCTGGGTGTCTCTGAAGAGCACTTATGGCTTCTTTCATCTGCACATGACATCATCTTGACTGTATTTATAGCATCTCATGGTGGTAAGGAAGTGTTCTCCCCCCCTTCTGCACACCTATCCCAACAGGAGCTGTGATGGGCTGTGCTCAGGACTCAGATGAACTTTGGGAATTCAAGAGGAGCAAGGCACCTTAGGGCACTGGTGGCTCCCATTGCAGCACCTTACCCTAGATCACCCACAGAGAGCCTGCAGGAACCCAAGGCTCTCAAGCCAAGCCTTGATCCTTGCTCAGATGATCTCCACTTGGTGGCCTGAGCATTAGCCAATGTCATGGGGTGTCCTTGCTGCTGCAGACAGCCTGGACTGGAAAGGCTGCTGTCTTGGCATACCTAAAAAGGACAAGTGCCCATTTTGGAGGGCAGGAGGACATGTCCCCTCAGAAAGGGAAGCTCCTTGGGTTACGTCAGTGCTCCTAGGCTGGTGCAATCTTGTGTGAGGACATCCTGATCTGCTTTTCTGCTCTGATTAACCTTAGCTGTACCAAAGTGGAGTCAGTTCTCAGTTTACAGCCTGTGCCCCAGCCCACCTTCTGCATTGCTTTCATGTCATTGTTTTAAGCCCAGACACTGAGCCCTCCAACTGTAAACCCATTCAAAACCATCTATCTTTTCCCCAGTGTGACTTTGCAAGACTATGACAGGTCCAAGAACATCAAACACCAACCTGGCCCATGCCTCCAAGTGCTCACAGCAGTTCTGACTATCCAAAGGGCCTGGTTCTGCTCACAGTTTTCATGTCAGTGCATGTGGTTGCTTAAAGAAAGCACAGTAATCACAGCTAAAAGGTTGTGACTGGGCCTGGATTATCTTGTGTGACATTTGTACCTTGGTTGAATTTCCAGATCTGCTCACATGGGCCATGATGTTTATAAAGAGCCAAATATCCAATGTCTATCAATATCTAAAGGCTGGAGGCAAGAGGCTGGGGCCAGACTCTGCTCAGGGGTGCCCAGGGACAGCCCAAGGGGCACTGGGTACAAACTGGAAGCCAGGAGGTTCCAGCTGAGCAGGAGGAGAAACTTGTTTGGTGTGAGGGTGTTGGAGCCCTGGCCCAGGCTGCCCAGAGAGGTGGTGGAGTCTCCTTGTCTGGAGAGATTCCAACCCCAGTGGGAGGTGACCCTGGGCAAGCTGCTGTGGGAGACCCTGCTTTAGCAGGGGGTTGAACTAGATGATCCCCAGAGGTCCCTTCCAACCCCCACCAGGCAGGGATTCTGGGGTTCTGTGTGGTGCTGGAGGCAGACAGTGGGCTATTCTATCTTGCTTGGTCTGAGCTTTGCTGCAGCTGGGAGTTGAACCCAATCCCACAGCCCTCCTCAAAGCATCCAGCCCACCATGACCCCCTTCCCTCTCCTCCTGGCCGGGGACATGGATCTCTGGGAGCACAGCCAAGGGCCAGCATGCCACAAGAGGGCACTTCCACCTCCCAGCCAGTGCTGTGGGAGGTTTTACATATGCAAATATATACATTTACATGTATGAAGGCTGAGGTCAGGAGGAATGAATCATTTGGCAGAGGTGGAGCTCTGGTTTGGTGAGAGACACTGGCTTCCAAGCAGGTCTCCCAGTGAGATTGGGAACCCAAGGTGCAAAGAAAAACACCTCTGAGGGTGGCTGGCTGTCAGTGGAGAAGCTGGTGGGGCTTGGGCAGCATGTCCCAGCAGCCAGGAGCCAGCAAGAGCAACAGGCTGCAGTGATGACCTCAGTAGGCAACAGAAAGGCAAGAGCAGTGTTACTTCCAAGTTAAATAAAGACAGATATTCCACTCAGTGCCTTTCAACCACCTTTCTGGGGCCTGCCAATGCTCACCCCTCCACAGTCATTTCAAATAGGCCCAAGCAGAAAGGCAGAGATATTTCTCTGCAGGACCAAACTTGGTTTACCTGCCATTCTTTGAGGATCATTTAATTCCCCTAAAGCAAAGAGTTAAGTAAAATAAATGAGGAAAATAAGAGGTCTGAAAACTCAAGGAGCAGAAACTGGCTTCTTTGCACAAATAACATTGCTTTCTCTGGGTGGTGCTGTCCTCTCTCTGGCCAACATGGGAAGCTTCAGCATCCTTCTCCTTGTCCGCCAAAGTTTCTTGCCTCCAACCAGGTCCATCTGATGTTGCCCAGCCAAGTGGAAAATCCCATGATGTCTATCTTTCCTTGGTAGTTTGGAGATGCATCAGGGCAGTGAATAACCTCATGTCTTGAAAGCTGGAAATCTTTTTGTGCCTTGTGAAACCACCATGAGTGAAAGGAGTCTGGCTAAAGGAGAGGACAGTAAGGTCCTGGCCTCAGTGAAGATATTTGCCAGTATTTCCACATGCCACTGAGTGCAGCATCTTTCTCTGGCTATTTTCTTCCATCTGAAGACAAATCTGACTAATTATAGAGGAACTGGCTGTGCCCTTGTGCAGGGGCAGGATAGTCTCTGGAGCTGGGGTAATCATCATCATCTTGGAAAATGATCTGGATTTAACAGATGAAAAGTGGGGTGGGGAAACTTAAAGAGCTGTGATCCCAGTTACACTGCTGCCCTGGGAAATCTGGGATTTTGAAATACTTTAGGTAGCTCAAGTGGTTTTTTGAGGGGAACAGTTTTTTTTCCTAATTGTTGCTGTTTCAACTGTTTTGCAATCCTTTGAGCCAGCTCAGCTGGAAACTGTGGCCGTTTTTCTGATGCAGATGGGGAATGAGGACATCCAGGCTCTGCAAGTTTGTGGAGTAGCCAAAACTATCACTTTCCAAATCAGCCAACAATCACAACACCCAGCACAAGAGACTTTTTAATGTCAGGAGCCACTTCACATCCACACACATCACTCATGGACTGTGCCCGCTCAGGGGTCTACCCATGGTGGGTGGTGGCACCTGCTTCTGACTCAAATTGTGCCCAGACTCTCATGGGAACTCCAGAGTAATTGTTCTGGCTGTTACTTTCACAGTATGTTAAGTTATAGGAATAATTCACCTTCCTCCAGCTCCTCAGCCTGTGATGTGGCCATCTGGCAGGGACAACAGTTCTGCTGGGTGAGGAGAAGCTTTGACTGGTGAGCTTCTGAGGGGAAGGCTCATCTTTCTCAGGTGTTTAGGAGACACACAGAGCACACTGGAAACTTTAATAAGCATGGCAGTAAATCATCAGGGGATTTGATTTTATTCCAGGACAAAATCTGGGGCATGGATTTGGAGAGGAATGGAAAGAATTCCTCTTGGAGGCAAAGAGTTTCACAGTGTCACCCTCTCCTGAGGTGAAACAGCAGCTTTCTATCTGCCAGGGAAGTACAGGGCAGAAGGCAGGAGGGTGATGATTTCCTTCACAGATCTGTTAATCCACATGCATGCTGCAGGGGGATGATCACCATGTTGCTTTCCAGGCTGCTCATCTGAAATTTCATACTGGTGAATGTACATCTCCACCCTGGGTGACATCATGGCTCTCTCTGTAACTACCAGGCAGATATAGCCTGGGCGGGAAGCCTATATGGTCTGCTCTGCCCTGCCTGCAGCTCAACTGCAGCCTGTGCAGCTCAGCATTGGGGTTGCAGAGATCCTCACCCTTCATCCCAACTCTTGCCAAGTGCCCAGATAGGAGAGATGCTTTAGGAACAAGCCTGTACCTGGCAACTCATTCCATTGATGGTAACAGTGTAAGCACCTTTTAGCTTTCCAACATAAAAATACTCTAAGTTTCCCATTGCCCAACAGTTGGTTGTAGCTTAAAAACATAGAATCATGTAGGTTGGAAGAGACCTCCAAGATGGCCAAGTTCAACTGTTAACCAGCACTGCCAGGTCACCACTAACCCATGGCCCTCAGCACCACATCTCCATGGCTTTTCAACCCCTCCAGGAATGGTGATTCCACCACTGCCCTGGGCAGCCTGGGCCAGGCCTTGACAACCCTTTTGGGTGAAGAATTTTTTCCTAATATCCAATCTAAATCTCCTTTGGTGCTTCTTGCTCCTGCTGAAGTTGACAGCAGTGTTAGAGTGAGAGTAGGAAAAGGAGCAGCCAGTTAGGATGAGAAACATTCAACAGTGATTTTGAAGCTTTGACTATTCCAGATAAAATATGTTTGAAAAAAAAGAAAAGGTGAAGGAATAACAAAAATAGGAATACTTACTTTTGAAAGACATAAGATACCTAAATCCTGAGCTCTTTGAAACAGAACCAAAGGGCTCTCTCCAATTAGAGTTTTCACAGGTTGGAAAAAAAAATACAAACATTTAACAACTACCAAAACAGGGCACTTCAAATCTGAAAACACTTGGAAGAAAATCTCAATTCCAGAGGCATTTCAGCACTGCGGAACCTGCACAGCAGGGAGGGTTAGCCAAGCTCCTCAGGGAAGGAACCTTGAGCCATCTCAACCATCTGCTCTAACTCCTCTCTTGCTCTGTCTCCTTGACTCCACCCAAACAACCTCTGCAAGGTGAGATGTCTCCAGTCTGATTAAATTTGTACAGATTTTGCAGAAGTCAGCAGCTGGGTGGAGGGGAGAGACCCACTTTAGGCCACCAGTAAGGAAGAGGCAGGCAGGGCTCTGACGTTTTGCCTTCTGCTCAGTGCTAATGAGCACCAGCCTCGCCCTGGCCTAATCCTTGCCTGTCGGAGAGGACACAGCAGGAGGAATGTGATGAGTTAGAGAACAAGGAACATGAGCCCACAGGAAACCAGGCTTTATTAATTTTACTGTCCACAGAACTTCTTGCCACAGAGAAAGAAAATTCAAATAGCCAGGCAATGCTGTTGCATCCTTCTCTGGGACATTCCTTGCACATCCGCTGCTGAAGCATTTGTTGCTGCATGCCAGGGCAGATGAGGACCAGGGCAAGGATGCAGCCATGAGCCAGACTCCCTCACTGGGACCAGTCCCTCTTTGATCCTTCCTCTGGGGCTGGCTCCCTCCTGCTCTCATGTCCTGGTGCTCTCTGCTCGCTTACGTTCTGCTCTTCTGTTTCTGTTTATTTGTCCTCGATTGTGTCATTGTCTTAATGAGAAGCTTGGCAAGCTTGCTGGCTTGTGTTGCCTTGCCATCTGGCTGCTGGCTCGTCAGCACAGTAGCAAACAAAACCCAAACATGTTAAAATAGGGCTGATGAAAGTTCATTTTTAGGAATGGAAGAGGATAATGGGATGGGAAATAAGAGAGACTTTGTCTCCTTCCAAGCTGATGAAGAACTGTCATCGGGGCTCTTCAGACAGGGACCTGTCACTAGGCCTCTTCAGACAAGTGGAAATGCCTGATGGTTTTGTATCTCAAAAGTCCTGTGGAATAGGGATGGGGAAACTGAGGCACAGGGTCATTTGGTGTGTCTGTGGCAGAGTTAAATGTCTTGATTCTCAGGAAAAGTTTGCATTGTAGAAAGGAGAAACCAGCCTCCAAAGGTGGCTCTGAGGACAAAGAATCTTCTTCCAGATAATTTAGGTCTTGACTCCACTGAGGACAGTGGCAGCCTTGCTGTTCCTCCTGCAGGGATCACACGTGTAAGAACTGGCCAGTGAAAAACGGATTCTGGCTTAAATGAAGCGATCTTATCTTTGGCCTCTTTTCCTCCCCCAGAGGGGAAAACGAATGACCATAGCTGCCTGGCTTAGCTTCTATTTCCCTGGGTGGTTACGGATGGTTGGGCTCTATGAATCAAAGTGTCACAGCAGGAGCCAGGAAATGGGCAAGGATGAAGAACAGAAGCTGAAACCACTCTACCACGAAGGGTCCAGGCAAAGGAAAGCCAAAAAAGGCCTTACCTGACCTCAGTTAGGGACTCAGGGGTAGTAATTTAGCAGCTCCCCAGGCCCTCAGATTTCCACTCTCTATTTTTTTGAGGCTGTTTGTTGATGGCTGTGCCATAAAAGCTGTGGGTTTGCAGCTGTCATCTGCTTTCATTGCCCTTCTACTTCAGTGGCAACGCATAAACATGAGCAAGATGAAGGACTTTGCTGATGCAGGTCAGAGACAGTGATGTGGGGAGGTGAGATGATGTGATGGAGCAGAGAATCTGCATAGATTGAGACTGCTCTTCTTGCCTAAAATAATCTCTTCTGATGCTTCAGCCACTCCCTGCATGTGAGACCTGCACAGAGTTTCTCTGGGAAAGGGCTGGTGAAGGGAGGCTCTGCTGGTCTGCTCCGTCCTTTCCCACCAAAAGGCCCTGCTTGACACAAGCCAGCTCCCTACCCTTAGAATCCCTTGCTATCTTCAATAATACACAGCCCTTGTTGCCATAGCATCTGAGCATAGTTATCTCCACAATGACTTTGTGTAATGGAGCCATGCTATTATCTCTATTTTGCAGATGGAGAACCAAAACACAGAAGAAATGAAGGACAGGTCTGCACAGTAGACTCTTAGAACTGCCTGCGACAAAGCACATTAGTACTTAATTCCCACTACCATTTCCTGGGGCCAGAGAGTTTTCTAAGTCCCTCCAGGACCCATTTACATCTCTAGGTACAGATATTTTTTTGGCAGTTGAGGAGCTGCCTTGATGGAGCACTCAGTCACCAGCTGAATGGGTGGCTCATATTCTTCCTTCAGCTCCTGGAGCTTCACCAGAGCCTCTCTGATGCCAGGAAATGAGTCAAGTTTCCCAAATGAGGTATGCCTGGTCCATTGATAAAGAAGGCACCAGTGGCCAGTCCAATTTCTTCTTGCCTTTCTTACACCTCATCATTTCTCCCTCTCTCTGGTTGTTTCCAATATGTTTGTTCCCAAAGACAATTCTTGAGAGGTAACTGCTCTGAAAGCTGTTGTAAAAATGTGGGTGCTTCCTCCACATGGACCTTAGAGCTGCCTGGATCTTAGGTGTCCAGAGAGAGGAGGATTATCTTCTCCAATTTCCCTGGGTCAGTTGTATCCCATCTTCCCAAGGAAGACATCCCAAGAACTCCCAGTTTAGCACAAAAGAAGGCCTGACTCCTGCACCCAGTGCAGTCAACAGCAAGTTTTATTGACTTCAGCACCATCAGGAGATCAATTCATAAATTTGCATAGCACTTTCCATGCAGGGCTCACAAACTCTCTTTATCATTCCCTTCAGACCTGGGCTGCCTCGGGCCCTGAGCCATTATCTGATCCCTGGAAGCTGGGATATCTTGGTACCTCAAAGATCAAAAGGCACTTTTGCACGGTTCAGAGAGAAGCCTTCTGGGGCTGCTGGATGTGCTCTCTTGGAGCTGATTTCTCTTCCCTAGGAGTCAGTAGGAGCTTTGTCACTGTGATCCAAATCTGTGCTGAAAGGATTTGCTGTGTTAACAGTAGTGATCCAGCTGAAGAGACCATCTTCGCCTCCTCCAAGAAACACTTGTATAAAAGTGTTTATAGCCACAGAGCTCCAGAGTTTTCCTTCACCCTGAGCATTTTACCAGCACAGGAGTATTCACATAGCCCACAACAGCCCCAGCAGAGACAGAGCTGCTCTGGCTGGGGATTGTAGCTGTGCAATAAAACCACCACGTGAGCAAAGTCAGCTGCACCTGTGAAAGTACAGTTCTTTGACACTATAACCACCGTAATGCTGCCAGCAGAGAGCTGTCAGGCAGGAATCATGCTGCTTCACAGGCATCAACAGAGCTCTGCTTACCCAAGCCTGCAGTTAGAACTGACCTCCTCTTGAGTTGGGAAGTGAAATATGTTCGTTCTGCTGACGTGAACGATAGTTGATATGGACAAGTGACAATATGTCATCTGGTGCTGCTGGGACATGAAGTGTGTAACACTTCTCATGCATGCAGGAGAGAAAAGGTAGAGATGTCCTCCTGTTCTGCCACTCCAGTTTGAGCACTGAGTATAAGTGTGCTTGCATTGGGATTTTTTACCATTCTAGTGGTGAAGTCACACCATTAGCATGGTAGTTCAGCAGAACTTCTCCCATGGTTTACTGGGGAGCATGGTGGATGGTTGGACTCAACGAGCTCAGAGGTTTTTTCCAACCATAATGGCTCTATGATTCTGTGTGGGCACAGCCTGGAGCCCTTCCCTATGGCTTGAGCAACTTCCTTCTGGGTGTTCTTCCAGCAAAACCCAGCCTCAGAATGCCTGGAGGGAGATGGTCATCTGAGGGCTGCGGTGCGGAAACGCCACCTCCCCTTTGGGAATGGTCTGATGTTTAGGAATGGGGCAGGATAACAGGAGCACAAGGTTTACAAGTGCCTGTTGCACTGGGACCTTCACTGAACTTCCTTCATCAATCTCCATCAATCCTCCCTTTGGTATGACCCAATTTGGTCTCTGAAGCAGCTCCCTTCCTCTTTTTCCTCCCCTCTCTCACTGCCCCCCAGTGCACACATGCATATTTCCTTTTTCCTTAAGCAGACAATTTTCAGATTTAAAAGTGAATTCTCAGTGCAGGCTGGAAAAAGACAATGTGGCCTCGCTCCTTATCTCCTGCTATCTGCTGCTGCTTGTACTCACAACAAGCTGTGAGCCTAGATTGGGTTTACAGTAGATTTCAAGTGTTTATGAGCCACAGGAGGGAGAGAGAGGAGGGGAAATCTGGTCGGTGAGATAAGTCCAGGAAATAGGGCTAGTGACTGGAGCAGAGTCAACAAGTTGAGCGAGCAACCGGACACCTCTAAAGAGCCAAGGATGTGTGACTCAGTGTCACGACTTCAGTTCCTGCAGCAAACAGGAGTGCTTAGAGGAGATTCACTTGTAATTGTTCAGGAGGAGTTCGTGCCTGGGATGGAAAAGGGAAACATCTTGACTTGGAGTATGTTCCAATTAGCAGTCCAAATTTAAGCTCCTCAATCCATACCTAGGCTCCTAAAATAAACTGCTTTATTTTCAAGGATTGCAGAGCACATGCTGACTTTGACAGCAGCTCACAGGTCAGTCTATCACAGTACAGGGGTTTAAAATGTGCTGTGTAAATCTAGAAGCTCTCTGGGGCCTGGAGCATCATCTGGTCTTTGTTCATATGCCACCTAGAGCAATGTGGCTTAGTACCAACAGGACAAGGTAGTAGCTGTTCACATGGTCACTAGGATATTTTTATAATCACCTTTTATCCCCATGTGGACAAGGTTTTTGATAGTAAATGGAAAAGTGTGTCTACTTCATCTGTAATGTATTTCAAAGACAAAAATAACTGGGCTAGATATATCAGAGACCAGTAATTCATATGGTACTGGACAGCTCAAAGCATGGCTGTGGAATGAAAACTTGAGGCTGTATCCTCTTCCTCTGAAAACTTGACTGGATGAAGTCTTCATGCTCTGACAGTTCTTTCTAAACTGGAAAAAATTTGCAAATCATGTCCTTCAGGAGAGATCATCTGGTTTTACCCCAAAATCTGTAATTCATGACATACCTTTCATGTCTTAGCTACTGAGCAGAAAGAGAGCCTTATGGAGACCATTGAGACATTGATTTCTGACAGCCATCAGTTGCAGAAGCCTGGACCACCACAGATTTTGTACTGGTGTAGCTAACTGAGTTAACAGTATTCTCATTGATTGGTTGGTTTGGGGTTTTTTCTCATGTTCTGCCACAGCCTTTCATTTGCAGGCAGCTATTCTGCAGCTAAATTGCTCCAGCATATTCAGTTTTCCTCTGCTTGTTGTCACAGCCATAGAACACATCCTGCTTCAGTACTGAGCTCCAGTGTCCCAAAGCTCATGTGTTCAGGCCATTAGAGACTAATAATGCTCCAGGCAGTACCCCTGGTCCAGACACCTCTGAGCATGTTCCTCAAGTGTTCTCCTTCATTCACACCAGAGGAAACCAAGTCTTTCCTTCTTCTTCACACAAATTTCTCTTCCATCTACACACTTTCCCTGTGAATCTCTTCCAAATCCCTCTTTCATCCTGGCCACGCTTTTGTTGTCTGAGGCAAACATTGCATTCCACACGTGTCCTTTCCTTGCATAGGGAATGTTACCTTCTGCTTGTCCCAGTCAATTTATTTGCCCACAAACCACAGATCAAAATAAAGTCTGTTGAGCTCAGAACTTTCTGTTTTCTCCATTCTGGTAGGGTTGTCCTGGAGGTCCCATCAGTGAAGAGGGATCTGCTCTGACACTGAGCCATTTCATGATACAGCAACTGCTCACAGCAAGCACTTCATAACATTAAGCAGAGAGATTTCCCAAATCATCACTCCTTTCCATGTGGGAATAGTTATTCTCACATAAAGCACCTTCCTAGCACAAAGGCTGCAGCCTCACTCGGCAGGAGTGGGCACTGAAATGCTTTAATTTGACTGGTATAGTCCAAGCTGTCTGATGACAGTGTGTAGACAAGGCCCAAAGTATAAGAGCTCTTCATGGGAAAGCCTCTTGTGGAAAGGGCTGTAAAACACCATTTTACAGTGTTGTTCTAAATTTCCTTTTTATTTTATGGTTCATCTAATTCAAAGAGAAACCTTCTCTGCAGAGAAGTGAATGGGAAACATGCTTCCATGTCAAAACACTTGGAATTGCATCAAGCTGCTGTTTTAGCCATTTATTTTTCTTTAATTCACCTCGAGTTTTTAGTTTATTGTTGTTTGGTTGGTTTTGGTTTTTTTTTTCCCTTTTCATGCATTCAGCTGTTTATGTTGCCTTTCAGTGCAGCCAACTTCCTTCTCACTCTTCCCTCCTGCCATCCTTCACCTCCTTCACCACCCTTCATCCTTCACATCCTTTACCATCCACACTGGCTCAATCACAAGGTGAGGTGTTTCAAGAAATTAACCCCTGAAAAGAAATAATTGCTGTGCTTGCTCAGTTGTTTGGTTTTCCGTGGACATCAGAGCAGACAGAGCCCCTTTAGAGCTCCAGATGTGTCTTCACAGCCTGGCTGGTCTCTCCTGAGCAGCAGCTACTCCAGGAGCTCAAGCCAAAAATGGCCAAGGAGGCTC
Organism: Galbula dea; assembly: GCA_013399015.1. Taxonomy (NCBI): domain Eukaryota; kingdom Metazoa; phylum Chordata; class Aves; order Piciformes; family Galbulidae; genus Galbula; species Galbula dea. Next base: position 1,334,334 of record VWZX01008139.1, read on the forward strand.
TTCGGGAGGTGCAGATTCCCATCAGCATAGTGCAAGACTTTTGGGTTTTGCTCAAAGAAAGGAAAGAATAAACCCCAGAGTGAGCAGATCAAGCTGTGTAGGTGGATTATACAAGGAGGGGAAGCTGTGCAGGAGACAAGGGCATCCTTGAGTTTTCTGTTTCAAAACCAGCTTTTGATGTTCTCCTAGAAGAGGTGCCTCATGTAAAATCAATGACGCAAAAGCAAAGTAACAGTGAATCTTGCCGTGAACTTGGGGTCACAGCTACTTCTCTTTTCTTAGGAGGCAAAACTCTGCTGGAGGAAGAGGCTTGCTTTTAATTTATTTTCCTTTTTTTCTGCTATTTTTCTAGTCAGTGTCAGCGAGGCAGGTGTTTATGTGGTGTGTGAAAGAGAAAGGGAGTGGTAGGGGCTCATTTGGGATGATAAATAGTGGTACCATTTGCTTAAGAGGGTGCAGTAGACATGTAGGGCAAAAAAAGGGTGTGGAAACGGAAGCTTCTACCCCAAAAAGGGAGGCAAAAGAGGGAACAAGGGAGAGGGATTTTGGCGTGGAAGGTGCCAAGTGCCACAGCCACCGCGGGCAGCGGAGGGGCGAGGCACGACAGCCAGTTCACTGCCGCTGCCGAGAGGTGCCCCCTTCCCATTGGCTGCCCACTGACCTTGTCCCGCCCTCTGGGGGAGAACAGGCAATCACTTTCCTGCCCCAGGCTGAGACTGACAGGGCAAGAGCTCCTCACAGCACCTCGCGCCGTTTGGCCTCAGGGACCTGTTCCCTCTCCCCTCAAGGCTCTGCAGGCTGTGGCCTGGCTGACAAGGTGTTTTGGCACCAAACGGACATGGAAAGGACTGAATACAAAAATCCCAGCTGAAAAAGGCATCACTGGGAACACATCTGCTGTGGTGAGGTTCCAAGAGAGCAGAGGCTCCATACAAAGGACCCACTGGGACCGCTCAGGAGGGTCAGAGCTTGCATGGTGGAGGTTTGCAAGGATTTCTGTCCCACTAAGATACTCTCCTGGGGCCTTAAGTCCCACCACCCTGTCTTTAAACTCCCCTTCCAACCTTTTTTGTCTGTTGAACTGTACTTGGGTCAGGAAATGTCTTTTGTTATAACATTTGTATTCTGCCTAACCTGCAGGAGGATATCTCCTGGTCTCGGGTAAGAAAGCTGAAGAAAAGCAGAAGACATGAGCTGAGGAGGAAAGGAGCCCAGTCACAAACCCAGCCTGGTCCAACAGGAGAGTGGCATGACATCCTATGGACACTCATTTCCTCCAATGTTTATAAACAACGAGGAGTGGAAACTCCAGTGTTTTGTAAATGTTCATGTCTTTAAAAACAAAACCAAAACCCACACTTCTAACTTCACACTAGTCAAAATAAATAGTCCCAACGGTAACATGTCCTCAAATCAAGACAGTTCAGCAAAAGTGAAAGATTCTTGTCTCCATGAAGCAGAATTTATAATTCCTGGGACATGCATGACCCCTTCACCTAACATTCCTGTTTCAAGGATAATGTAGAATCTAACAATTATGGCAATTCCTTTTTTCCTCTCTGCTCATTTTATCTCTGTAACCAAAGCTTTTCTTCTGTTGTGACAATGATTTTATCAATAATTTATGATTATTTATTTTAATATACTATTCACATTCTTCACTCATATTAGGCCAGGGTGAAAGGTATTGTGTTTCAAAGGTGTTTTTCATGGGAGACTGTGATTTAACAAAGCTGAAATGTTTTTTCCCAGATCACACTTATAGAGGTTTTGCTGATTTTCAGTGGAATTTATCAGTGTTTTGAGTAACATTGACTGGTGAAAACAGAATGGCTCCTTCTGGCTTCTCTGAACCTTTTTGACACCATCACTTCAATTTGTCCTGAAGAAAAAATTACAGAAATTTCTTTTCATGCTAAAATTCTAAATTTGCCCTTCTTATCAGTTCTAAATGAAAATAAAATGTAATGGAATTTCCTATGGAATTAATATTTTAATTTCAGCAGTATGGAACTATAATGAGTCATGATAATTAAATTCACTGCCCCTTCAGACTTCCAGCCATACACAAGTACCTATTGTATTAGATGTTGCTTAAAGATAGCACAGGGGGGAAAAAATAAAGGCAAAACAAAACATTTGTAGCCAGAGATTATTCCCTCATCCAAGAACTCCCCAGCAGTACACCAGATGAAAAATCAGATGAACATCTCTCCATGGTAGTTCTCTGTTTCACCTTTTCTTTCTTGAGGGGGAAATTTATGAGGTTATTTTTACTCCATCTCTTGGACCTGTCTGTAAGATATGTCTGTACCAGCTAAAGCAAACTTAAAGGCACAGTCCTAGCTCTCAGAACAGAAAGGAAGAAGGTGTGTTGAAGTCCTCCATGCCTGTCAAATTTTGCCCCTTGGTCATAAATAGGTCTCCAAGCTTCCTCACTCCCCAAAACACAAATTTGGCTGTTGTGGTGGCTGATCTCACTGGGCTACTGAGTCAGTCTTCACCCCAGGACTTCTTGACCATGGGCCCAGACTACAAAGTGTCTTCAAGTTTTGGACCAAGACCATGAGAGGAACAGGGGAAAAAAAAAGTTGTTGTCACTATTTTCCCATAGCATGTGGAAATGATGATGACTAGTTAAAAATTACCACATTTTCCTCCTAGGCAAGAGAAACTGAAGCACAGAAGTGTGTGTGTGTGTGGTTACATGTCAAGCACTGGAACTCCTTTTGCCTTCACATACTTTCCCCTTCTTTCTAATTAACATGTTGAGGAATTTTAAAATGTAATAAACATTATTTCCAAACAACCAGAAAGCAAAGCTTGCTTCTTTCTTGGTTTGATGTAAACATTTATAGCACAGCTCCATCCTTAAACAGTTAATCTTATAGTGACCTATTAAAATAAAATGAATTGTGTTATAATTCATCCTAAAGCAACCTCAGGGTTAGTGTATCAGGTAACTCCTGCTTTTGCAGTCCTCATGACGTTTTTAATCAAATTCAGCTGTAATTGCTGGAGCATACACATGCCTCTTTTAATACTCTGCCTGCATTTGGGACTCATATGAGTCTGTTTTCTCTTAACGTATCTAATAAATAGAAAACATGAAAAGAGCAGCACATATCACAGGACTCAGAGCTTTTCCACCGTTTCATTTGCTCCAACAGGCTTATGAGAATCCAGCACTTGTCAGGTTTCCCCCCACCCACCACCACTACCTCTACCACCACCACCACCACCACCACCCTGGATAAAATTCTTTGTGGGTTTTAGGTCCTTGTTTGTGTTGCTAGCACCCTGTTAAAGGGGGGCACAGGCAGGAGCAGTTGCTGCCTGCCAGAGGCAGCGATTTCATGGGCATCTTTCAGGAGCCGTGGCCAGTGAGGCATGTTGAAATGTTGCTTACACACAAGTCACCTACAGTTTGCCGATGAAAACTTGAAATGTCTTGTCTGCACCGGAGCACTTTGTCCAAACAAAACTTCTGCAACTTTCCCTGCTCAGGAGTGTGTCTGTTGGGGGGTGGGTTGGGTGTTGGGTTTTTTTTTTTTCTTGTCTCCAGTTCTCCAGCTGTTTCCAATTTGCCAGCAATTTTCTTTTGGGCTAGTAAAGCTCCCCAAGATGACTGCAACTAGCCACACGGGTTTCTCTCCTCGCTTGTGGGGTTTCATTACAAGGGGTAGCAAACCCAGCTCGGGATTCAGGGGAAGCCTTTCCCCCTCCCCTGAACTGGGAAGTGCTTTGCCTCCGAAGGTTTTGTTAACGCCAGCCTTTAAAGTTTATTTCATTGCGGCTTATTAGGTGCGTGTCCTGTCAGAGCCAGGTTGAGATTTTGGGTGCAGTTGGTTAAAAAATAAAGGGAACTCGCTCGGGGGAGAGACGCAAACGCCTTTTAGCTGCCCCTCCACCAAACTAGGGGGAAGAGAAGTTTGCTAACGCAATAGTAAACCCTCGGGGCTGTTCCTCGGCGACGTGGTTTGTGTAATTCACACGTGGAAACGTGAGAAAAGAATGAAAGATGACTTTGAAACGTGATCCGGTTCGGTCACTAGTGAGCTCGGCGGTGGTGAGTGTGAGGAAAGAGTCCTTCACATCCCCGAGAAAAATGAGATTAAGGCATTTTTAGGCGATTCTTAGTTTAAAGAAATGACAGCGCTGAGTGGGTTTTATTCCCCCCACACCAATTCTCTCCCAAGCACCTCGCAAGTCCTTCCTGTCGCTTGGAGTTTTTCCCTTCCCTTGGAAGTTACCTTTCTCCCTAAAACCGCTTTACCTTGCCTAGAAAAACTGTTCCTCCGAACACAGACAACAACAACAATAATTATAATAATAACGAAGAATCCGAAGAATTTCTCTATTAAAAAGCGGCTCTGGCGAGGTCCCTGGTCCCCGGGTACAGGTCTGAGGCTGTTTTCCTTGGAAATTGGGAGGAATGCTAAACGCCTCGTCTACCAGGGAGTGAATTGTGTGCCGAGCTCTAGGCACGGCTCCCAAGTTGCCCTTTCACCCCTTCACTTTATATGTTCCTCTTATTAAGGAGAAAAATGTTTCAATATGTTGGAATTTGGGGCAAAGCCGGCAAGGAGAGAAAGAGAAGAGAGAGTGGAAGGACATTTTCCGAATAGTTTTGGTAACCCTTCGGAGGGCTACAGTGAAAATTGATGTCGGACTAAAATCCCTGGAAAGTTTCTTCCCCAGGTTAGTGCAAAATAGTCTCTGCGAACCCTCTCGAGATGACAATATGCCCCAGAAACTTGACTCCGTTAGGGAGGGAGAAATATCCCTGAGTTGAAGATGTGTTTCCTTTCTCTCCCTAAGTGCATTACTATTTCCTAGGGTATTATTAAATAGCTAAAAGGCTATGGAATTTTCGGCTTGAAACGCTGAATTCTTGATCCAACAGAGACAATTATTGTGGAGGTTTCATCTCCCTTTTCCAGACGCCGTCTGTCATAGTCGCAGTTCTGCTTCAGGGGGAAATGGGTTAACTCTTCTCAAGGTAAGAGTCGGGGAAAAAAAGCTCAAAGTAAGGAACGATGATTTTAAAACGGATATTTGAAACTTCCTTAGCTAAAAAAAGGGATTTAAAGCAGCACTTGAGCTCCACTCAGCGTCTCTTTTCGGCTTGACTCCTCAGCAATATTTTGTAAAGAGAGTTATGAATTTTTTTTGTTTGTTTTTCTTCTTTTTGCTTTTTTTTTTTCTCTTTGGTTCTTTAAATTTGCGGGTGGCTCCGGGAGGGCTCCTTGGGCGAAGATGTCACCTAGCCATGATTAATCTGAGGGAGCAGCTGAAATATTGATGAGAGGAGGGGGCAGGGGGGGCCCGGCAAAACGGAAATCAAATGAAAAGTAGAGGGCATAGAAGAGAGGGAAAGGAAAGCACGTCCTGGAGCTGCGAGCATTACAGAAGCCCCCTGAGGAAATGCCTGGTTGATGCAGCCTGTCTGGATGGGCTGGGAATACTAACTTCACCGCTGCTTTGGATCCCACCGAGTTTAATCTCTCCTCCCTGGCAAAGCTGCAGCGGCAGGGTAGTGATCCAGGACTGGTGGGGAGTTCTCTGTTGGTTCTCAACCTGGATCTTTACAAACTGGTCTGCCACTGGTTGAGGGGAAAGGGTGTAAAAGGTGAGTCACTTCCATAACAGCAATAAGAATAAGGAAGAGGCGAGTCTAAAAGGAGTTTAAAAGGCCCTTTTATATCGCGGCAGAGCCATGCGATTGATCAATAACCCACAGCGGACTTCTGACGGCTGTGTGCAAATATCATTTATTTATAATTATAAAAGAGGGGGGCAACGGGGGCGGGGGAAGCCGAGAATACGAATCCGTGAGCCTAGAAAATATCCCGGCTGAGCCAAATTCCTTGTACCTCTGCCCTGTCTACCCCCAACCCCTGTCGCAAGTTCAGAAGCAAAAGAAACTGGAATGTGTTAGGAGGGGAGGAGGAGGAGGACAGAAAAAAAGAGACTTGGACTTATCAGAAACACATTGTCCCTTTTATAACCCGCTGCCCTTCTGTGCCAGCTGGCCGCGTAATAAATGCCTTAAAAATCAATAAAAAGGGGTTTACGTGCAGATAGCGAACTTTGCTGTTCCAGAGATGTTGGGTTGGGGTTTTTTGGTTTTTGTTTTGGGGGTTTTTTTTGGTTGCTTTCTTTAAATCAGCAGATGTTTCCAAGCTGGTGCTGGGGGCACGGAGGTGTTTCCTTGGCTTTTTGGTATTATTGCTGGGAGCGATGAAAAGCTTTCACCTGGAGATTTGGAAGCAGAGAGCGACTCGGGCTTCTTCATTAGTCAAGCGAAGGGCATTTGGTGATTAACCAGCGATGTCCCGGCTGGGTTTACAGCTAGTTGCAAAGTTAGGACCCCACAGCTCTTCCTGAAGACTCGAGGAAAAAACAACAAAACCAAAAAATACCCAACCCAGGAGCTTTAACCGCTTGTGCGCAACTTTCAGGCGGATTTCTAACTCCGTAGGAGAGTTTTTCCCCTAGTAAATTTTATGTAAATAACTCACTTTTCCCACCCTGGGACCCTTAGTTGGAAGAGCAGCACTGACGAGCTGTCTGCTAAGGGAGGGGGAAAGGGTCCTGCTTCTTAACGATGCACTAATTACAGCAAGCTAATTAATTGCTTTCTGGTGCTTTCCAAGGGGACTAAAGACCTTAAGAGGAGCGGGTAACAAAAAAAATCTTTCTGGGATATTTTAGTGAGTGCAGATTTCTTTTCCCCTACACCATTATATTTTTCAAGATCGTTGTTCCTCTCTGGATTGAGGACTTGGGTGGTGGGGGGGAAAGAGGCAAAACAAAACCTGTTCCTCAGGAGATCATCAAGTCCTAGGAGTAGAGGAAAATAGATGTAGAGCCTTGATGCAAGCCTGAGATAAAGCACCACTGGGTAACGGCACCATCCTCAACAGAAGGGCTGAGATTGACAGCCCCGGGGGGGTTTATTGCTATTTGGAATGATATTTCCGCTGGCTAATTTCGGGGTTTAATTTATCGTTTAATTATTATCGGTGAGAAAGTCTCTTTAAATCAATCGAGGCCGGCAGGTTAATGGCTGGGGATGGTTTCAATGAGTCACGAAAGGCAACTGCCCTTCATTTAGCCCAGTGAAACCCTTGGCTACAAGTCAATAGGGTTAACTAGTCTCGACATGAAAACATGAGTATTTCAGCTGGCTTTTAATTGTTGGAGAAGAAATTCAGTTAATCAAATGTCAAAGCTCTCCCTCTGCTCTGGTCCAAAGAGAAGAAGGCTCTTTTTCTGAGGAGGGAGAATCCAAAAGCAAAACCAAACTGTTGTTCAAGCATAGAAATAAATGTTTTATGAAGTTCTGTTTGTTACTTGACTTTTAATCACTGTGGTGGACGTTTTCCTGTGTCCTTTTAAAGGTACAATTAAATGTCTGATCATTTCATACTAGTCTTACTTTTTTGCCAATACTTTGTCTCTTTACTCTTCTCTATGTGTATATATGATTATTTTATTTTTTAAAATTTCAGGCCAATTTTAGGACCTTTAAATATATCTCTTAAACAAGTAAGGATGTTTCAGACTGTACCAGACACTTCGTCTTACGTCAAGGTAAGACATGACAGCATCTTTAAACAGGTAATGTCAAAAATTACAATACTCCAACATTAACAATCACTTGTGTTAGTTGAAAAATCTTGCTCCCATTCTCACTGAATTTAGCAGGGAGAAAAAAAAAAATCCTTCTAGCTTTGGTGGGAGAGGGGTTAGAGTCTCAAATCTCACAGTTATCCTTCTGGAAATATGTGGGGTTGAGTCAGAAGTTGGATCTTTGGGGACCAGCAATATGTTCAAGTGTTCTTGTCTTTTAAAATGCACTGATGCTTGCTTTGAGGGATTGTACTGTAACTGGTATTACATGAGAGTGTCCTGAATTACATTAGAGTAGTGGTTTGTGCCTCTGAAACCAATAAGATAGTGGTGGTGTGCTACCAATGTTATATCCTAGTGGTTTCTTAAATTGGCTTCCAATTTTCTGATTTCCTAGATAGCATTTAGTCTTGGACCAGAGCTGAAAGTCATTTAATATCCCTCTCTCCCCTCTGCACCAACTACAGAATTCAATATGCAAGATGAGATGTGAAGTTTTGAGGGTTTTGCAAGGTAACATTTCAAAATGGATTTAGAAAAGGGGAAAAATATTTAATGAGTTAAAGCAAAACATCTCTTTCAGTCACTGAAGAAACAGCTTGTCACACCAGGCAATGCTGGGATTAATAATATTATATAATACTGGGATTTCTTTCACAGTGTTACTTATGGTTTTCCTTGAGTGATGTTTCCATACAATTTAAGAGGCAAACTGATTTCAGTTGGTTTTGCAGATACTGGCTAATGCCAGATACTACTAGATCCTGCCCTCTAAATAGTTGGGTTTTTTACTTACAAAAATAGATCTTAAAATGTATTTTGATGAGCCACTTCTGCCTCTTTCTTTTTTATGAGATAAAAACAAATACCAAAGAAGAGTTGGCACAGCCCTGTCCTTTAATAACTCCATTCAGTACTATATTATGTTTGACATCATATAGGTTTTTTTCCACAACAGTTCCCAAGAATGTAAATAAACCAAGCCTGGGACATCTGGGTTACACGTTTAAGGCAAACCCCTGCATGCAACAGCACTTAGAGAAAATCTAAAACACAAGCCTCTTCTCTCCCAGGCTGAAGAAACACAGAAGGGTGTTAACTAGAGCTGGGTGGATAATTTGTAATGAATAATTTACTACAGGANTGTGATGTTGGAAAGAATTCACTGAATGACTTTGGTCTATAATGCCTAGGTTATGGCTCATTTGGGGGGCAGTTTGTCAGGAGTGCTAGTATTTGAGATGCAAGTTTGGAGGGGATGACACACATGTCATGTGGCATTTCTTGTATTCCCTGATTGGGTTATCTTGTGTTGCTCTCTGGACCAGGTTTCTAGAGCAAATCCAACCAGAAATGGCCAAGTTTGCACATCCAGTTGCTATCCCCCCCAGATCCAGGTCCCAACCCTAGCTCAGTGCTTCAGGGAATGCTGGTGATTTAATTTTGCTTATTAAATTGGTGTAGCTCTGGACCAGGCTCTGAAAGAATAGAACCTCTGTAGGGAACAACTGAAATTGAAGTCTCACAAAAGCAAACGCACTCCAAGTTCAAGGGAAGAAACATGTAACTCAGTCAGTGCCCAGCTTTAGCATTAGTGTCTCTGGGTGTGGGAAATGATCTGTGCTCTGTTTACAATGAAGAGATGAAGGCCCTTTGACATCCTATCTCATGGTATCGTTGCCTTTTTTCATGAGGCTAGATCCAGCTGCCACTCCAGTTAGTAACAAAAATCCTTTTGAATTAAGTGGAACCAAGATCCAAGCCTAAATAATTTAAGATTCCAGCAGGATTGAGTGAGCCTGTCCATGGCTGTGGCAGGATAGCCTTCTCATTGCATACAGTCCTGCAGGCAAAGCACTTGGACAAAGTTCCCTCTACGTAAGTATGTGTTTTATCCACTAGGAAATGCTCCTCAGGCTGGACTTGTTTCAGCAGTGGGAGGGTAAGAGAGCTATGTGATGCTGAACTTTTATTGCAACCCTTCATCATCAGCTGCCCTTATTTTGGGCAAGGACCCTTGTCTTTGGTGTTTTGTCTGTAAAGCTTCACTTACTCCCATGAAATGACTTGTTCCTCTGGTTAAAATACTCAATGGGATTTTGACAGGAGTCTCTTGAGGCTGAGCCAAAGGAAGACTAAGGGAATATCTCCCAGTGACTCTTAAAAGCTTCCACAGGCAACTCAGTAGCAGTGGTGCAGAAAGGTACCTGGGGAGCTTATTCAGACCAGGGAGGCTTTGATAAACTTTGGGACTTTGTTAAATTCAGGAGAATCAGAACCTTAAACACATGAGTTAAGTCAGTCTCTGACCCTTCTGAGTTTGGTGACAGTTTCCACTGACTTGAATGCATCCAGAGCCAACAGAGAGATTCTAATGGTGACTGGCTTATGGGTAGAAGGGGTGGGATTGGCTGATGACCTAAGCAGATACTTGGGAAATGTGGGTAGGGATACAAGAGGATGTAAGGATGGAGAGGGCTTGGTGCTCCTGAGCAAGACATTTCAACTCTCTGTTCCTCCATTTCTCCATCTTCAAAGTGTGGCTGGAAGAGCTATGTAAGGACAAGGTGCTGCTCAGGTTTAGACAGTACCTGCCTTCTCTTTCCTGTCTTTGAGGACTTTCCAAGCTGTGGTGAACAAGAAGCTAGAAAAGCAGGACCTAGAGTTCAGTTCGTGTCTCTTCCCAGGTCTTTTTTATTGTTATTATTTTCTTTCATGTCATTCCTTCTCAAGAAAAATTGATTTGCTTGCCTTGTGGGAGGGAGAAGTGTTTTATTTATGGCTTTCATGAGATCTCAGCTGATGATGTGAACACTACCCCCATTACACAGCAGAAAAACCAAGACTGAGGTCAACATCTTCTATAAATCCTCTTCAACAAATGCACTAGCTAGAAAACCTTTGTTTATTCTGTGCCTTGTCCAGAAAAATGCTGCACCTCTGTATGTTATAACCTAGAGGAGGTTGCTAGCAGGGCACAGGAGTTTCCAGGAGGAACAAAGTCACTGTCATGCCCCTGGGCTACAAAATAACCTATGACCACCTTCAAGCCACACTGCTTTTCTTGTTGTGGCTTTCAAAATGCAAAAGGGAGAGGTAAGGGTAGGTAGCTGGAGGAGGAAAAGGAGGATTTCAGTTTTGAAATGGTTTGTTTTAACAGGGATGGTTTATGTTAAGTCATACTGGCAAACTTCAGCTTCTCAGTGTTGTAACCCTGATTTACATCATAACCACGTAGGACATATGGACCTGTACCTAAAGCACTGTTGAAAGACCCTGTCTAACCTCATACCAGGACTACCCAATATTCTCTCTCATCCACACCTCTTGTATGGGCCTTAGCACATTAGAAAAGTAGGAAATCATAAAGACTGCAAGTACCATTATGGATCTGCAAGTACTTAATAATTTGCAGTGTATCAGATGGTGCTAATCTCACCTAAACATGAGCATTTGACTTCAGAGAATGAAATGTCATATAACTGGGAAATTAAATTATTGAAAGACAGCACTGGAATCCTGACTGTAGTGATATGGGATGAATTAGGGCTATAAGCAAAACAACATGATCTCTGTATACTGAATTCTTAATTATTATCATTGCCACAAGCTTCTCCATGCCACAGCAGTCCTTACTCCCCTCCTGCACTGCCAGTTTGTGGTTTAATACATATGTAAAGGCTGTAGAAGGGTAATCTGGGGATGTGTTACTCACCCGCTCTGTTCTTACACTTATCTCCTCCTCTATCATTCCTCCTCTTGCATAGACAAAGTCACTGCTTCTGCTTTCGGTTCCCCAGCTTGTGAATTCAGCTCCTGCCCTCCCCAAGGCAGCTCCTGGGGCTCTGCAAAGCATCCTGGGGCCGGGGTGACACTCCCCACCCTCCTCAACACCAGCTGCTTCTCCTAGAGCCCTTTTTCCAGGTACCAGCCCCGCCAGCTTGAGCATCCTGGGGCTAGGGTGAACCTCGCAGGGTAACGATGACCTCCCCCTCTTCTTCTCCTGGTTCCCGTTTTCGAGCTGGGGTGAACCTCCCTGAAGCCGCAGTGATCCCCTCTCCCTTCTTCTTCTCCTGGTACCCCTTTTCCAGGTACTAGTCCTGACACCTTGAGCATCTCAGGGCTGGGGTGAATCTCCCAGGGTCAGAGTGACCTTCCCCTTCTCCTCCTGGAGCCCCTTTTCCAGGTACCAACCCTGCCAGCTGAGGGTCAAGTCCCTTGATCTGTCACAGGAGATGGAGGTAACGCTCCCTTCCCACGGGAGCGGGGACCCTGGCATCATTTCTGCTTTTCCCTCCTTTACCACCGTGCAAGCGTGGGACTCCTTGCTTTAAAAATGGATTTTGTGCAGCCATAACGTTTGTGGTACCACACAAAGAGGCATATTCATGGAAGCAAAATAGTCTGGGTGGCTGGAAACAATATTTGGTTTGTTCTTGCGTTCGCTCTGCCTGGAAAGTTTACAGAAGCCCTAAAGAGAGAAGGTTTTTAATGCTTTTTTTTTTTTTAAGGACAAACGAGAGATTTTCTTTGGAGCAGGCAACACTGACAAACCCTGACACGGACTCGTTATCTCTCCCCTTCAGCAGATACCAAGGAAGGACTATCAGTTATTTCAGGTTTTTTACATCAGGAATCTGGCAGCGGGGATGGTACCTGCCAAGGGGAAGGCGCTGCAGAGGGACCTGTGTCCAGTCGCTCCGCAGGTGCTCAGGGGTGCCGCAAACATGTGGAGCGGAGCGAAACCTGTCCCAGGAGCAGCTCGAGAGCTTTAGACTGGCAGAACAGAGGAAAGCAAAGCCCTCAGGGACTGATTTTCACCCAGTTTAGGATTTCAGGTCCGCCCAGCCGACCTTGGGAGACCTGGGACCTCCCACCTGGGACTAGGTGGGAGTTGCTCTAGCTTTGTGGGCAGAAGCTACCGTGAGCTTTTGTATCATTCTCACACTTTGTGAGGATTGAGTGACATATATATACCGAACTGTTCTCGGGGTTTTGTTTGTTTGGGGTTTTTTCCTCCTTTTTTTCCCCCCTTCCTCCCTCCCCCCCATTTCTTGTGGCAGAAACACTGCTAAGTTGTTAGACTTCAGCAGGTCGCTGATTAATGCCTAATGTCAACTCGGTGCTTAAGGATTTAGTTCTTGTTTGCACCTACCTCTCCATTATAAACAGAAAAAGCCTTTGTTTCCTTTTTTAAAAAAAGAAATTTATTTTTATTTCCAGTTGAGTACTGACTTATTTTTCCCCGTGCCCACAGTGGGAAGGGCTGGCATTGCTTCTTCGCCTCTTTACCTCCGAGGCACGGGTTGGCTGTGGGTCGGGAAAGTGGGAGGAAAGTGGATTCTTTTCTGGAAAACGCAGCGTGGTGAAGCTTTCTGAACCAAACCAAACTCTTGGGCACAAGCTCTTAGGGTAACTCCCAACTTTAGACAGCAGCAACCAACCACCCCCTTTCCACCCCCTCCACCCCACAAGCTCTGCCACCTTCTAGTGTCTCCATTCTTTCACAACTCACAGCAAAACACCCCCCACTGATACATTGGGTCCTGGGAATTTGATAGTGCCTTTCCTCTGCCCTGTGGTTAGAAAGAGAGGAGGTGTGGAGGGAAAGGGGAGCGAAAAGGGAAATAAATTAAAAAAAAAGGCAAATGAACGCTAAGGAGGGAAAAATGTTTTAAATCTTTCCTGCAAATCTCCAAGTAGATGAAGTCTGAGGGAACAAATTCAAAGCAGGCACGGACGCCTGAAGAGAAGTTCGAGAGAAATATTCTGTTCCATTCAAGCGCATCAAGGGTCTAGCTGGAGTCTTGTTTGGCTAAGGTCAGACGAGACTGGGTTCTCCAATAAAAATAAATCTCAAATTAATTATGGCCTCAAGCGAGGGGCCAGACGGTTGGAGCTAGTGCACTGCAGTCTGTTTTTCTGGTCTTCGGTATTTTTGTTTTCTCAATAATTGCGGGATGGGGGAGGAAAGGAGGGCGGGGGCTGGTTTATTGGGACATGGAGCTCAAATAAAACCAGCCCAGGACACTGCTCACCCCACTCCTGTCCTAATGGTAATGCACCTTCAAAGCTACTGCAGCTTCTCCCCACCTCCTTCAAAGCATTATGTTTGACTTAGTGCCGACTAGCAGTGAGTAACTTACCGGCTTCAGGTTCCCAAATCCCATGGGCTGGTCTTGTAGAGCTAGAGGTAGGAGGGAGCCGATCCTCCACCGATTCCTTCTTATTGCTGTAGTTGAAAAGCAAGAGGTTTGCTCAGCCAGTTTCGTTTAGAATTGGGATTCGCTTCTGGGGATCAAGTGCCAGGGCTGCAGTTTGGGTTTGCGTTTTATTTTTTTTAAATTTTGGTTTTATGTTTTGCTGATAAGAATGTGGATTTAGAAAATAAACCGTGCTGCGTTTTTCATTCTGCCACGGAGCCCACGCTAGGGGAAACTCAGACTTGGATGCACTGAACTTGGTAGAGATTTTCCCTCTAGTAAAGGCTAGAACAGAGTAATAGATCCTGAGCTTCTGCAGGTACAGCTGCGGGGAAAGGATGGGGGTAAATATTGTAAATGCACTGTAGAGGAGAGAATGAATATACAGGGAGTTTTAGAGAGAGGGGAGAGAATATACAGGGAATTATATATATATATAGATATCGTGTACACACAATATACCTTGCACAAGGTATGAAACGTGTCTGGATAAAACTAGCTCAAGAAAAGAGGATCCTTTGTCACAGTTAGTGGGTAGTTAGTGGAAAAAGAGCCACTTTCCAGTGACAAAGTCAGGGGGTGGCTGCTGTTTTTTGGGGCTTCTCTTAACTTTTCACACTGCTTTGGGTCAAAACCACACTCCCAGGCTGGGGGTTAACGAGAGCTCAGCTGATGCTGTTTGGGTAAGAGAGGGTGAAATAAGCCAAAACTCTTTCCCATCCTCCTGAAAGAATATTTCTGACCTGCAAGTGAGGCCCGGGAAGGTTTTCATTATGTTTATTCCTATAGAACAACTCGAAGGTTTTAATTATGAAGTGATGACCGCTAACCCCGCGTGAATTGCAGACAGAAAATCCATATCTTTGAGGTTAGGTAGTCCTGGGAATGGCTGGCATTGAACTACACCGAGGGGTTAACTCCTTTCATACTGGATGTGAAATAGTCCTGGGCCAGACTCCCCCCAAATTCCTTATTAATTTCGATCGGATCACACAGAAACGGCGTTTTCACCTTCTCTGTGTGAGGCTGCAGTCGGTTGTAAGGATGAAGAAAGGAGGTGGGGACATGCCAAATATTGAACTGATTAAAAACTTGGGTCGAGAATTTAGTTTCATTCATAAGTGGAGTGGGGAAAAAATAAATTGAGGAGTAACCGATTTTTACCAGCCTGTCCCAATGCAAGCATCTGAAATCTTCCGTGGCTGCCAAGATCAAATGATTTCCCAGATGTCTGGCGGTAACCACATTAAACAGATCATAATCCCTTTACATTTGCATCCAAAAGTCGAGCATCAGATGAAAAGTTGTGCGTTGAGCAGCATCCTGTGCCCGGCGATGGCTTTGCTGTGTCTCAGCTCCCTCCCTCCCAAAGAGTTAACTACCCAAAGCCACTAAGCAGTCACCTAGGATGATTCAGAGGTTGGCACACGGAGGTTAGGAATATTCCAGCCTTCTCCAAAACGGTTGAGATAACTGCAAGAGGGATTTTGTTTGTTTTTTAAGAGGAAAAAATATATATAAAAGAAAAAGAATAATAAAAAGGAGATGAAGCAAAGGTTCTATTGTTAGGTTATTTGGGAGAAAAATGGTCGATTGTTCGCTTTGTCTGTTAAAACGCTTAACAACTTCGCTCATGACCTTATCTCTTGGACTTGTCGCAGATCTTGTTTAGACCAAATACCAGAGGTAAAGCAAGGATCAACCCTGCCGGACCCGATCGAATAAGTAAGCCGCAGTGGCTTCGTTCCGAGCCCTCCTCAGACATGCAAAATAAGCCGCTGGGGGGTCACGGTGCCTGTCTGGCTATAAAATGCAGAGTTCGGTTCCTACAACATCTCTAGGTGGGCTGGAGCAGGGGGTGTCTGTTGGACATCTCGCAGGCTTTGGGACGCGCTGTGGGTGCCGGGCTCGGGCTGTCTCTTTAGCCAGGAGCTGGGAAAGGCTGTTAGGCAAATGTTGGGCTCCTCTCCCATCAGATGGGCACCATTTCAGGTGGTCTTTTCCCACCATCCTGTCCCAGACCTGCCGGTCACGCAGCCTAAACCCGAAAAGCTCTGTGAGGTCCACGGGTGACAGAAGCTCCTTCCAGGGTCTATTTTATTTTATTTTTGTTTTCCTTTTCCTTTCGCGGTTAGGATCCTCAGCCTGTCCTCTCCCTCACCCCGCACCCCTGTTGTTTTTGGGGGCTGGTAGAAAGGGTTGTCTAGAGAGGAAACCATTTGGGGTTTGAAAGGATGCGTTTCACCCTCTTCCCTTTAACCTCTTGCTTTTCTGTTTGCTGCAGCGGCTGCCATGTGGCAACGCCGAAGGGGGAGCGGAGAAGGGAGTATTTTTGGGAGGGGGAGGTGGGGAGCAGGGAAAAAAAACCTCAGAAGAGTAATGAGGAAAACAAAGGGTTAACCATGATTTCTTTTAATTGAACTCCACTTCTTGTGGCCCTAGGCAAAGGGGGACCTGACCCCGCTAGCAGCATCCAGATGTGCTGCTCTCCGGGGACCCCAGTGCAGACCCCTGGATTGTAAAGCAGACGGGGGAGGGGGGAGAGGGAGGGCGGTGGGGCTGTCCCCTCTGCTCCCCCCCCTTCACCTTCCTGCCTCCATCGCTGGCGAGCAGCAAGCCCCAAACCTCCAGGTCTGGTCACGTTCAGTGCCGTGTCTGCAGCTGAACTACAAAATTGTAGCTGAATTGATGAGGCTAATTTCGGAGGAGGGAGAGGAGGGGAGGGAAGGGAAGGAGGGGCGAGGGGGATCTGCAGCTCTCTCCTGCCAGCTTCGCTCTTGGAGAAATAAAGTATTAATAAGACATCTCTGCCGCAGCCGAGTAGAAACACTAGTGGCATTATTGCATTTCCATTTGGGAAGGGGCGGGTGCAGGATAACTTCGGATATAATTTTTATTTCCCCCCCTTCCCCTTCTCTTCCCAACTCCCCTCCCCGTGGTTGGACTAAAGACAGGGGGAAACAAAAAAGCCTGGACACAACTGGCACTGGACAAGGTAATCCTCTCCACCGAGAGATCTGACATGCAGGAGTGTCCTCCTCCTCTTCCTCCTCCTGCCTTGCCACTTCTCTTTCCTTGCCTTCTCTCTCCTCGTATCCCACTCTCCGCTCTCCTCCTCGAGCTGCAGGCGTTTGCAGAAGTGGGGAATAAAAGGACGCCCAGAGCGTTGCATGATGTGTTCCGCTGGTAGCTGCTTGTTGTTTTTGCAAGGGAGGGAGGGAAGGGGGTGAGCTGGACAGGCTGGATTGGAGTCTCCTCTCCTCGGTCCTTCGGAGGCTTGCAGCTTTTCCCGGAAAAAGGGAAGCGCGTTTCCATCCTCCCGTTTGAATGGGGACAGAGAATCGCCCGTCAGGGGCTCGCCAGGTCTGGAGTGAGATTTGAAGGCTGGTGGTTGGGGGTTTGCAGTGCCCCTTCGTGACACGGCATCCGGGAAGGGAAAATTCGGCTGATTTGACAATTACTGTCATTTTTGGTCGTTTGTAGCTTACAAATTGTGTGTGGGGTTTTTTTTGTTGTTGGTTGGTTGGTTGTTTTTTTGTTTTGGTTTGGTTTTCTCCTTGTTTGTTTGGGTTTTTAAATATTCTTTTCCCCTCTGAGTGGGGTTTTAACAGCTCAACCCTAGGAGAGGAGGCTGGGGAAAGTTCTCCCAGCCCCTGCAGTGCAATGGATGGACTTCAGTCCACCTCAGTGTCCTTGTTTCAGAGCCCGATATCCCGATATCCCAACCCAGGGAGGCGACTGGGGGTAAAGGGAAGGGGCGAGAGTGGCGAAGAGCCTCCCCTCGTCCTCAGCCCCACTTCCAGGCTTGGGTTTAATTGCTGGAGTCGTTTGTCTGTCTCCGTTCCTTTCTGGCAAGTACTGGACGCTGCTTGCTGGGACGCGTGAAGGAAAGGTGCCGAAATGTGATTTAAATACGATTTAATCACCAGACTTCTTAATTTTCTTTGCCTGCCTCGACCGAATTGTATTTACGGTTTTCTCCCCTTTAATTTCTGCCTGTGCCTGGAAAACGCATTAATAAAAAAAATCTGTGGGAAGAGACGGAAATTCAGTGAGTCAGGCTAGGGCTGCTCCGGCCAAAAGAGGAAAAAAAAAAAAAAAGGCAAAAAAGAAAACAAAAATCGCCAAAAAACATGTTAAACTAAACTGTGGGATGATGACACACGGCGCTGGCTCATACGGTCTGGGTGCAAGGCAAGGTTTGGCTTCCCTGGTGACAAACAAGAGCTGACAGAGGTAGCTATTGTTCTGCCCCTTCTTATCTAAATGGAGCAAATATCCTGTATGTAAAATTATATATATATATTTTTTTCATCAAGAAGGCAGGACCAGCGGAGAGACGAAAGTTTCCTCCTCGAGTGACTTCACTTCCCAAAATTAGCAGAAAAAAACGGTTCATCCGGTTAACTGTCTCTTTTTCGCTCTGCTGCAACAACCCAAGTTTAAAAAAAGAGAGAGAGACCCGGAGAGAGGGAGGGAGGGAGAGGGGAGAGAGAAGCAGAGGGGCTGCGGGGAGAGGAACAGGACCCCGGGAAGGGAAGGGCAGGGAGGAGGGAAGCCACCAGAGAGAGAGGAGGATAACAAACTTCAGAAGACTTCGGTTGCAGGCTAAACCGGGTCAATGTGTGGAATATTGCTGGCACCGGCTGGAAGTTATTCTAGATGGACGGCACTATTAAGGTAAGGGGGGACAGGAGGGTTTTGGGGGATCCCTCCAGCCCTGGGGGAGCTGCGGGAAGGGCTGCGCTTGGGCTCCATCCCTCCGCCACGGAGCAGCCGGTCTCTCCTCCTCCTCTTCCTCTTCCTCCGGTACAGGGGCTTCGGAGGTGGCCGACCCCGCTCTTTTTTTGTTTTTTTTGGGGGGAAGGGGCAATGAGGGGCTGTACTCCCGCCTCACCCCGAGGACGGGCCCCGGGGACGTGCCCGGCTCGGCGGTGACAGCTCCTGCCCCTGGGGCTCTGCGCGGCGCCGGGGAGGGATGGGAAGGGAGGCTCGCAGGAGGAGAAGCGGCTCCGAGCTGGCCCCAAATGTGAGCCCCTGGCTCTGGTTTTCTCGCCTGGCCCTGCCTGAAATGCGCTCCTGGTTCTGGTTGTCGCTTGTGAGCTTCCTCTAGTAGTTCTTTTTGAAGGGGAGAAACGGAGGGACGAGGAGGCTTAGAAGGAGAAGCATGACCCCCAGCTTGGGGAGAGAGGAGGAGAAATGGGGCAGTTTGGAGGAGAAGCATCACCCAGCTTGGGAGGAGAAAAAGAGATATGGGGTAGTTTGGAGGAGAAACATCACTCCAACTTTGTGAGGGGAGGCAGGGAGAAGGGGAAGCAAAGAGTGTGGCAAAAAACCACGAACATAACCAAACTCTGGTGGTGGCCTTGAGCAACCCAGGACGCTGCTGGGGCTTTGGAGAGTGCTTCCCCCTCCTTTCCCCCCATCCAACCGACTGGTCCTTCAGCCTCTGCAAAGCTAAACCAAGCCTTTTCCAAGCCCCTTGAGGTGGCTCATGCTGGTTCTCAAAGCCCAGCCAGAGGAGGGCTGGTCTCCTTGCTTTGGGGGATGCTTGTGCAACTCACAGGGGCTCTTCTTGAGGGAGCTCTATGGTACAGCAGCAGCTTGAACAGAAGAGCCTTGAAGCGAGAGACACAGTGGGTGTGTTTGGGTTGGAGGATTTCGAAAGATGCCTATCTCCTGGGTGGGGTGTTCATCTCTTCTGAAAAGGCTTTTTTTTAATTTTATTTTTTTTTTCTGCTGACCTGGGGAGAAAGAAGCTGCAAACAGGCAGGAACTGAAACTTTTCTCCCTTAGATTGCAGCTTGTGACAAGTGCACTGTTTGGAAGGGTGTCAAAAGGAGGGTGAGGGAAGGAGGTGGGCAGGAAGAGGAAAGGAAAGGGAAAGGGAAAGGATGAATGATGGAAAGGAGGAGAGAAAGCAGGAGCATTGAAAGCACACTATTTGGGAGGTATGGCAGGAGCAGGACATGTTTCCCTCAAAAACCTTTTCAGATCTATAGCAAAAGTGTCCTTGGCCTCACTCAGGATGTGTTTGGTGCACAACAACCTTCTTTGATATGTGGAACCCTAAATATTGTGCAGGGAAAGTGCAGAAATTTCCCCTTTACATTTGGTGAGGTGCACATGTGGACTTGTTTTAATGAACAGGGCACAAGCCCCATGTCCCATCCTCTGAAAGCTGCTGAAGCATTCCCATGACACACATAGCTTATGGTGCCTACTGGGAGCTCCTCCTCTCCCCAGTCACCCTGTGTTGCAAAGAACTATTGCTAACCCCCCTTCAGCCCCTCCCTGGTTTGGAGATGAGGAACTGTAAGACATAGCAGCTAGGCCTTCAGTCACGTTGGGGAGGCAGTGGTGAAAGGAGGAACTCAGCTGCATCCCAGGTCACTGCCCTGGCTCCTGGATCTGCTCACTGGCTGCTCTGCAGGCATTTTCTGCATTGTCCTGCTTCCCTCTAGTCCAGAAATTATTTGGCTGTTGGAGCTAAAAGAGACAGTGCCTAGATACACAGGAGTGTATGATGAACCCTCTTGGGTTCATTTACAGAGCAATTCCAAGATCATCAGCAAGTTGCTGCTGGTTCCCATGTCCTGTTTGTCACCTCCTGTAACTGACCCCTTTTCATTTAGATCAGTGCCCCTGTAGTGCCTCAGGTCTAGAGCACAAGTGTTGTGAGGAGCAGCTGAGGGAACTGAGGTTGTTTAGCCTGGAGAAGAGGAAGCTCAGGGGAGACCTTCTCACTCTCTCCAACTCCCTAAAAGGAGGTTGGGACAAGGTGCAGGTAAAAAGTGCTGGAAGAAGAAACAGCCTCATATTACATTAGGCAAGGTTCAAGCCAGGTATTAGGAAGAGTTTCTTCACTGAAAGGATGAGTAGGCATTGGCCCAGGCTGCCCAGGGCAGTGGTGGACTCACCAAGCATGGAAGGGTTCAAAACCCATGTAGATGTGGCACTTCACAACATGTTTTAGTGGCATGGTGGTGTTGGGTTGATGGTTGGACTTGGTGATCTCAGAGGTCTTTTCCAACCTAAAGGATTCTATGATTCTATAATTACCTGAGATTTCTTGCACAGTTTCTTACTGAGGAGAAAAAGAGTGTGTTTCACAGGAGTATCAGACCCATGCTTTGACAGGTTTGCTGCAGTTCACCACCAAAAGGAAGGGGTTGGGCCACCTTGCCTAGCTTGTCCTCAGGTGAAGTGCAATGGGAGAGGATGTGGCTTGAGATGCTGAAATGTTTTTAACGTGCTGAGCTCTATAAATAACCTGTGCCTCAGGGTAGATTCTCAAAATTCTAGGACAGAATAAACCAAACCTGAGCTGGATCCTGAGGAAAGCACTCAGACCCCTAGGTCTGCTCCTGGAGGTTGTGTGCATTGATTTGTCTCTAAACTGTGCATTTGTGTTGGGAAATAATGTGACAGAAAGATGAGTTTAAGTGACTAGAGAGCAAGAGAAACAGAGAAAAAGGCTTTTCCATTACCTAGAGCAAAGACCTAGTGAAGGACCAGATGGAATCCGAGCGCTGGCGTGGTTGGGAAGCACTTCCCTCACTCCCCTCCCTCTGTGAGCTCAGAGCTGTTGCTGTCTGTGCAGAGAGAGGTGCTGTGCAGCACAGAGCAGGTATGGGGCAGGGCTGCCTCTGGCTGTCTTCAACTGACACAGCACACGTGACTGGTTTTATCAAACTGATGCAAAACTGCTCCTTGGAGAGGTTGCTTTAATTGAGCCAATTTTAACTGGGCACTTAGCAGATACAGGAGGATTCTTGAGTCCAGTTTGCCATCAAAATCTCTGCCTTCACCCTGCAGTTGCCAATATTGGGTCTGTACTTACCTCTTATCTTGTCATGCCATGCAGGAAGACTTTGGAGAGCAGACTCTCTGGTGGCTGGTTTTGCCTACATGGAATAATTTCACTTTAGACTGGCCCAACTGCAGGGTAACTTTGTTGTGAAGGGGTGAATCCACCACAGCCTTGAGCTGTCCTAAGGGCTCCCAGCCCTGAGGAAATGGAGCATGGTCAGAGAGCAGATGTGCTCAGGATGAATCTGGGCTACATTTCCATCCTCTCTGGTCATGGTGTGCAAGTGTGAAGTTGTTTTCTGAGTTCCTTAACCCGAAGTTCAGGGAATTCCATGGATATGAGCATTTATTATGGGATCAGCTCAGGAATCTAAGCCATCTTTCCCCATCATGCACTGATTTAATTGCTGAGCCAATGCACTGGGTCTGGAATGCATCTTTATTTCTTCATAAATGATTATTTATCTCGAGGAGAATTCCATCACCTGCTGAGGTGGTGGGAGACAATTCTCATAACAATCTGTTTAATACCTGACACAGGAGGTGGATTGGCTGGCTTGAAAGGTGACCTCTAGAGCAATGCTCTGAGGTCTTTTATGGAGAAAGAAGTGCAGCAAATCCTTGTCATTAGTTCCTTTCCATATTCAGTTTATGATCTGTGAGCAACACTTGCAGAAGGTGATGGGGAGCCAGGGAAACTCATGAGGACTTCTGCTTGCACTGATTTTAATTGATAACATTTTTATGGTGTGTCTCCAGATACTTCAGATCACATCTTCTTTGGGTTAACATCCTGCTTTGGCTTAATGTACATGGTGTTGTGGGGGGTTGGCTTTTATTGCCTCCAATTAAATCACCAAAGGGTGCATCTAATCTCAGCAAGATGCCCCTGCGTGGACTTCCTCACCATAACAAGCAGTGTGGTTTCAAACTGGTGTCATTGTTTCACTTCCACTCCACATGTGGACAGTAATTAAAGTCAATCCACTTGCCAAAGCCTGGCTGTTAATGAAAAAAGCCCTTTGTGTGGAACTGCTGCCTTCATTACATGAACCCATCTTTATCCTTCTGTTCTGGACCTTCTGAAGGAGGTTGACTGAAACTTTTGCATTCCTCAAGTAGAGGGCAACCACACTTGTCTCCTTCCAGGAGAAGGCAACTTGTCTGTTGGTGTTGCTATAGCAAAGGGTGGGGTAGGGTTTCTATTGCAATCACTGTCTCTTGTCATCTGTGAACAGGGGGTGTTTGCCTCTCAGCTTGAGCCTTGGCCATCAAGGGCTCCAGCTAAGAATGTGTTTCCTCTCTCAGGGAGTTCAAATGCTTCCTTTGCCATTGGAAGTTGCCCTGGCTTTCACCCTTTGGAGATGGCCTTTCCTGGCAGGAGGCACTGACTCTTGGGGCATGGCTCCTACTCTCCACAGAGAAAAGAGAAAAATCCAGCAGAAAGATGTCTGTTCACTGGAGCTGCCATGTTGCTGTCCCTCAAAAGCAACTTTCAGCAAAAGCATCTGAAATGTCTAATTAAACATGTGAATAAAATGTATCATACATAACCTGATCTGGTTAGAGGTATCCCTGCTCACAGCAGGGGTCTTGGCCTAGATGACCACTAAAGCTCATCTCTAACCTTTCCATGATGCTCTGCTGATATTCCCTGTTACCCTCTGCAGGTGACATTTACACTGCATCATGGCTTTTGAATGCACAGCAGCCAAAAGCTGGTAGAAATGGTTTGTATTTGGGATATTTTACAGTTCTACTTCATTCTCCTTCCAAGATCTGTAGGCAAATGGATGCCTTTTGCCTTTCTATGAACTTAGAACCATGCTGGGTGCTGTTGGCTGGAGGTGTTCAGTGCTAAATCCCTTCAGCTACACAAGTCAACCCCTGGGAAAGTCTTTGCAGAGTTGATAAACTGGAGTAGCTCTGGTGCTCTCTAGTAGAATTGTTCCTGCTCTGGGAAGGATGATTAGTCTGAAGCAAACTTAATACACAACAAAGCAGCATCAACAGCTTAGATTTTAGGCACCTGGGGTTTCACTCAGAGGCTTTAAAGAGGTGCAGAGAGCCTTGTATATGTTTGTCTCCACCACTGTGGATTTTACCCTAACAGGATGTGGTCACTTTAACTGGTAGCATGCATATCTTGAGGATTTATGCTTTTAGTTGAGGTATTTATTTCAATTTTCTGATCCTCCCTGCTGTAAGAGGAGGGCAGGCTCAGCTTCCATTGCTCCTTGCAGCTTTTCTTCTAAGGAGAATTTGGCTGGAGCCTTCATGTGTAAAAGTGGAGCCATTTGTAGGAGTACTGTGAGAAAGGGGCAGAAATCAAGAGGAGCAAAGGTTGCACCTCGAACCTCAGAGAGAGTTCTGAGATGACATGCTGATAAGGTGAGGTGTGCTGGGGGAAGGGCACTTACAGCAGTGCTAGCAGGAAGCAGTCTTTCTTCTCAGAGAATCATTAAAGATGGAAAAGACCTCTGAGATCATCCAGTCCAAGCATGAACCAGCACTGCCAGGTCACCACTAACCCATGGCCCTCAGCACCACATCTCCAGGGCTTTTCAACCCTTCCAGGGTTGGTGACTCCACCACTGCCCTGGGCAGCCTGGGCCAGGCCTTGACAAACCTTTGGGGAAGAAATTGTTCCTCATGTCCAGCCAAAACCTCTCCTGGCAGAACCTGAAGCTGTTTCCTCTTGTCCTATCACTTGTTCTTTGGGAGAAAAGACCAACCTGCACCTCACTGCAGCCTCCTTTCAGGGAGTTGTGGAGAGTGAGATCCTCCTCTTCTCCACAGAAAACAACCTCAGTTTTCTTCATGTCTCTCCTTTCTGGTCTTATAGCAGTTTTTCCTCTTGATTTCAGTTCACATCTCAGAAGAACCAGGCCTAGAACTTAGGAACAGAGAAGCAGATCATCTTCCATTCTATTTCTCCCTGTACATCAGCTTGTGAAGTTCTTTTGCAGCTCCTCATAAGCTGCC
Organism: Galbula dea; assembly: GCA_013399015.1. Taxonomy (NCBI): domain Eukaryota; kingdom Metazoa; phylum Chordata; class Aves; order Piciformes; family Galbulidae; genus Galbula; species Galbula dea. The sequence continues at coordinate 1,358,972 of VWZX01008139.1, forward strand.
TCCAAAAAATAGAAGTTTCTCATTCTGCCTGAGTTCACTTGACCACTTAAAGAAAGACCTTATGTGCATCTCAGTGCAAACATGCACAAGCAGGAAAATTAAAGGAGCCAAGGGAGTCTTAACTTCAGGTTTTCAGATATTTGTGGGTTTGCTAACACCTAATGCTGCAGAAGCACAGTGTTAGAGCTTGAGCATGTGCATGGCTCACCTAAAAAAGACTGGTCTGATACATTAAGCTTAGCTCTACAACTTGGTCTGAAGCCAGCTTTTCCTCCTAAATGCAAAAGTCTCTTTAGATCTTTCATGCTGAATTGAAGAACAGATCTGTTTCCAGTGTCTGTGTGCTTCTCAGTCATGCAGTGCCCTGACACACTGCCATGCCTGATGCCTCTGAACACTTTCTGAGTGCACAAGTGTTTTCTTACAAGGCTGAGAGTGTGTATTTATAACTGGGTTTGAAACTACAGACTAAAATATCATCATGCAAATGTGCTTTTCTGCCTCCTTCTGGAAATAATTCACCTGATGGTGGACCCAAGTCCCTGCTAACTTGTGTGCTGTGTCACCACAAACACCTGGGCAGCCAGGGTGCTGGTCAAGTGACTTCTCCCCAACCTAGACTGTATAAACAGCAACATACTGTGCAGGACAAGATATAAGCTACCCTATTCCTGAATCCCAGCACAGTAAGGGTTGGAAGGGACCTCTGGAGATCACTTACTCCACCCCCCCTGCTCCAGCAGGGGCACCCGCAGCAGCTTGCCCAGGGTCACCTCCAGCTGCCTTGGCAATCTCTCCACACAAGGAGACTCCACAACCTCTCTGAGCAGCCTGGGCCAGGGCTCCAACACCCTCACAACAAACAGCTTTCTCCTCCTTCTGGGTTCCAGTTTGTGCCCAGTGATATCAGCATTTTCCTAGCTTCTGCTGGACTCTCTCCAGTAGTTCCTTGTCTCTCTTCAACTGGGGAGCCCAGACCTGGACCCAGGACTCCACATGTAGCCTCCCTAGGGCAGAGTAGAGGGGAGAAGAACCTCCTTTCACCTGCTGGCCATACTCTTCTTCATGCACCTCAGGAGACCATTGGCCCTTTTGGCCATGAGGGCACATTGCTGGCTCATGGTGACCTTGTCATCCACCAGGACTCCCAGTTCCTTCTCTGTGGAGCTGCTTTCCAGCAGGTCAACCCTTACCCTGTCCTAGTCTGTGGAGTTATTCCTTCCCAGGTGCAGGACCCTACACTTGCCCTTGTTGAGCTTTCCCTATGGAGTTCACAGTATCAAAGCCTTCAAAATGTGACTGCATCTACTGCTTGTGTTCTTTCTTCACTCCCCAGGCCACACAGATACTGATGTGCACCTACACAGCTAGAAGCCCTGAGCTGGAAACCTCTCTCATGTAGTAAAGCCACAAAAGTTACCTCCCTCCTCCTCCACCTCCAACACCAAAAGCTTTTCCTTTAACTGTAAGACAGAGACCTCAACAAAAGGGATGTGTGTCACTGTGTGCTGCTGCTGAAGACATTTCAGTACCTCCTGATAAACCTCCTGTTTCTCCAGTGGCAAACATCACCAAGGGCAGAACTTGGAAATAATGAGAGAGACATCAGTATTCAGTACAAGAGACACTTCAATGTCTCTGATTCTGTTTTGCTTCCACATGTTTTGAAGCCAGAGCCCTAAATAGGCATGTAATTGCATATTTATCCTAACAAGCAGCTTGATTTGTGAAGGTACTGGCAGCCTGTAGCTCTCTTCAGCTTTGGAAGGTAGCTGTTCCTCTGAAACCCAGGCTGCTTTCTAGGTGCTTAACACAGGATTTAGCCTCTGTGTCCAGGCAGAATCACAGTATATTTGTCTGTAAAACATAGATTATGTATGAAATCCACATATGTGCAGGCTCAAACACACTGGGCTTCTTGTCTTTCCTTCTTTCTGTGAGGATTTTCAGTGTGCTGCCTTCCTGGCAATCAGTGTGGGAAATATCTGTAAGCTTCTTGAACCCAGACAGACCTGGGTGATGTGTGCTCACTCATCTCACAGAGACAAGCAGGCATGGCTTAAGAGCTGGACCTGATGATCCTGTTGGGTCCCTTCCAGCTCAGCCAATACTGTGATACTGTGATACTATGTCCTGAGTTGGAAGGGACCCAACAGGATCATGGAGTCCAACTCCTGTCCATGCACAGGACAAGCCCCAAAATCACACCTTGTGTCTAAGAGCATTGTTCTGATGCTTCTTGAATTCTGCCAGGCTTGGTGCCATGACTGCATCCCTAGGAGCCTGTTCCAGTGCTCCACCACCCTCTGGGTGAAGAACCTTTTCCTACTATCCAACCTAACCTTTCTCTGGCACAGCTTCAGGCCATTCCCCTGGGTCCTGTCACTGCCACCAGAGAGAAGAGATCAGCTCCTGCCCCTCTGCTTCCCCTCCTCAGGAAGCTGCAGACCATGATATGTTGATGAAGATTTGCACAGTTGGCTAAGGTTGAGTAGAGAGTTCTCACTGGGAATAGATGGGAGAGGGAAAGCATCTTACAGAGTCTCAGCCCTTGCTTCTCTTCCACATTGGTATGATGCTGTGAAGAAAATAAGTCTGCCTTTTCTTGGGTATCAAGCACTCTGAAGTACAGTCAGAGGCACAGCTCAGTGAAGTCTCCTGTAGTGGATACAGCTAAACTCACTGCTTTCTCTCTACATATCTTATTCCCACTCTTTCAGCAGTGACTAATCCAGAGCTCAACCAACCCCAAAAGAATTACAAAAGAATTACAAGCCCTCTCTCCTCCCCAAGCCTGGTAAAGCTGCACCCCCAGGAGCTGAAGGTTAGCAGTTAACAGCCTGGCCCACACTTATCCATCATCCAGCAGGAGTGAAAATCACCCAATGGGCAGAGAGCTCTTCATTTAATTAGTCATTTGTTGATTTCTTACTCAGCCTTTCTGAACTGACACTGCCTTTGCTCTGAGGGGAGGACAGAAACCAGCAAGAATACACTTTGGTTTTATTGAAGCTGGTTGATGAGTGAAAAAAGGAAACTGGAGTAAGGTATGGTGGGGTCAGGGGAAGGTGTGGTGAGCTCAGGAATGATGAGAAAAGTCTGCTTTGAGTGGATTTATAGCAGCTTTCTTCTTAAAAAAGGAGATAAGGAAAAGATTAGGAGAGGTTAAAATACCCTTTTTACAGCTAAAAGCAGAGTTTGGCTCTCTGGTTTCTTCTGAATAGCTCTTCTTGTTGTTCTAAGCTTGATTGACTTATAACTGCATCTGAACCAACCTCACATCAGTTCCTTTTTATCAGCCAAAGTGAGACTTCCTGTGCTCCACAGTCTGGTTTCCTGATGTGTTTCCTTTTTCCTTTTAACAGAACAAAGGAAACTGTAACTCCTCCACTGCTCCTGTTCCAAATCTCTTTGGGACTTCATTTAATGCTAGCATCAAACAGTTGCTTTTTGGTTTGGTTTTTTTTTCTGCCCAGTCTCTGAACCAGGCTGCTCAGAGGGACAGTGCCCTCTTCATACCTCCTGGAGTTGTGCACTGCCAGCTCTGGAGGGGCAAGAACCATGCTGCTGTTGAGATGAAGCCACTTGCAGAGCAGTGGGCAGCCACCATGCTCTGCTTTACCAAAGGAAAACAGAAAAGGAAAATACTGGCCAAGGGCTCTGTGTGTTACTAGAGACACAGGATGCTTCAGGTTCTGCTGAAGCAGAGTCAGGTGTTGAGGTCTCACTGGGTTGCACAGGCTTATATGTGTGAATGTATTTTGTGTTTGAACTTGGGGCTGGAAGGTTTTGTCCTGAAGTCATAGAATCATAGAAACATTGATATTGGAAAAGATCTCCAACTTCTGATAATCTTAAAAGTCTCTTCTAAGCTTAATGATTCTGTGAGTCCAACAATAAACCTACCACTGCCAGGTCACCACTAAACCGTGCTCTGAAGTGCCATGTTCACATATCTTTTGAACACTTCCAGGGATGGTGACTCCACCATCAACCTGGGCAGCCTGGGCCAGGCCTTGACAATCCTGGGGAAGCAATTGTTCCTCAAGTCCAATCTAAACCTCCCCTGGCACAACTGGATGCTGTTTCCTCTTGTCCTATCACTTTTTCCTTGGGAGAAGAGACCAGCCCCCACTTGGCTCCAGCCTCCTCTCAGGGAGTTGCAGAGAATGAGAAGGTCTCCCCTGAGCCTCCTCTTCTCCAGGCTAACCAACCCCAGTTCCCTCAGCTGCTCCTCACAGCACTTATGCTCTAGACCCTTCACCAACTTTATTGCCCTTCTCTGGACAAACTCCAGCACCTCAATGTCCTTCTTGGAGTCAGGGGCTCAAAACTGAACCCAGGATTTGAGGTGTAGTGCCCAGCAGGTAGGCAAATGGCATTGTCCTGGCAGGTGCAGGAACTGGCAGCCCTGTATCTTCAAGAGGAATGATACTCTTAAGCCAGCACTCTGAGTGGCAGGGACTCCCTTCTTAAAACTACTTTTCCTCAGCTGTCATAAGGCTCCAGTTCTATTTTACTTCTGCCAGGAGGTGAAGAATTCAATGCCAAAGCCAAACAGTGCCATGCAGGCAGGAAGCCTGTCCCTTGGGAAAGAAGCTTTCCCCCCAGCTCCTCTCCCCCTCAGCCCTGCACACAGTCTTGCTGAGATTCACCACCCTTTCACAAGCTCCATCAGCCACAGCTGATGTTTTCTCTTCACAAGAATCACAAGTTCTCCTTCACTTGAATGACAAGAATCACTTGTCTTGTGCAGCTGGAGGAACAGGATCTGGGATCAGGGCTCAGCAGAGGTCTGACAAGTGCTGCCAAACACAGCTAAAAAGGAACTGCAGAAGTTAGCAGAGAGTTAAGTGCAAATGTGGGCCTGATTCTGAGAAGTAGACACTGGATAACTGCAGATTGCCACTGCAATTGGTGCAGTTTGTTCATGGTCAGGGTTTCCCTGTTTATCCAAACCACTAGAGCTCAGCAGACTTGGAAAGGAGAGAGGAGAGTGCAAGGTGAGCTGGTGCCCATCAGCATATGGAGACAAAGTGAATTGGAGTTTAGCCTCTCCAGAATAGGTAGCTTATATCCAAGGCTAATTTATCCAAACTATCACCATTCAGGAGTGGTGGAATATGGAACAGGATGAAAGCTTCTGGGCTTGGCTTGTTTTCTATGTATGCCTTGATGTATGGTTGTGGTGTGTTAATGTGAGAGATAAGCAGTGGTTAGAACAGACTGAAGCAGCAGAGGATTCCTGCAGCACATCAACAGGGAGCTCTGCTCACCCAAGGCAAAGGGAGGAGCAGGAGCTATTGCACTTTAAGCAAGGAAATCCTTAACATCATTGCCCTCCTACAGAATTGCCTTTCTGCAGCTTTCAGTGCACTGGGTGGAGGTTTTCTCATGTCATAACAGAATCCTGTGCCTTTCCATTGAAAAATGTCATTTTTAATCAAATAACTTTGAATTACCTAGGGAAAGGGATCAGAAAATTATATCACTTCTGGAAACCCAAGGAAGTTTTGTCTTTTCTGCTGTGCTCTGTTTAAGGAAAAAATTCTATATGGCTTAATTTAATTTCCATAAAATCTCCATTGATTTAATCCCTATTAAATGCTGAGGATTTGTCCAGGAGGGTCATGTTGCAGATCAGCCTTCAGGACTGACTCCTGATTAGAACCAGAAGTGGTGACTCCTATGATTAATTCCTGGTATTATGGCATTGTCCCCAGAGGCTCCCACCAGGATGAAGCATGGCATGTAGGTGGAATAAGAGCCATAAGCTAAGCAGGCAAGGAAAAACAACACCAACTAGGAGATGACATGCAGGAAGCAACTGGTCACTCAGCAAGTCACCATCAGAGATACAAAGAGTCCTTGGCTGCCATTCACAAGCCCCTGGGCATTGGAATTGCCATGGGTTTGTAGCAGAGGGTGGACCCTGCACACCCTTAATGTGAGTTCTACTGACACACAGAAATATCTCCAGGCCAAAAGTTATTGATGCATGTACAAGCTCAGAAGCCACTTAGCAAGTGATCCCCAAAGAGGGGAAGTTCTTCTGAGGAGGAGACACATTTGCTGTTGCTGTCTCTGAGGTATCCTGGAGGATCTAGACTAGTCTGAGCAACTCATGGTCCTTCAGAGACTGTTTGCTGCAGGAAGAGGAATCCTTCTGATGATGCCACTCCTAACCCAAATGTGCTGTCAAAATTGGTGTGATGTGTGGCAGCCTCCTTCCCTAATCAGATGAAATATGCACACCTATATCATGCATAAATATTTCTATTTTGGTGATGTGTCTAAGAGTCATAAGCTAACACCTCTGAACCAACCAGGCTTTGAAACATACATCTGCTGAAGTGATGTTAGGCAACAGCTCCCACAATCATCCTGAAAATATCACCCAAATTGTCTGTAAACAGCTCCAGTGTGACAAGAGAAAGAGTGTTCTTATGGGAAGTGAGGAGCTGACACACAGAGAGAACCAGTGTGTCTTAGCAGGATCTGAGGGGCTCTTAGTGGAGCCAACAGGTCAAAGGAGGTTCTTCTCCCCCTCTGCTCTGAGCTAGGGGAGCCACATCTGGAGTCCTGGGTCCAGGTCTGGGCTCCACACTTCAAGAGAGGCAAGGAACTACTGGAGAGAGTCCAGCAGAGGCTCACAAGATGCTGAGGGCACTGGAGCATCTCTGGCAGGAGGCAAGGCTGAGAGCCCTGGGGCTGCTTAGCCTGGAGAGGAGCAGACCCAGAGAGGAGCTGCTCAATGCTGAGCAAGAGCTAAAGGCTGGGAGCAAGAGGCTGGGGCCAGACTCTGCTCAGCGGTGCCCAGGAAAACCCAAGGGGCACTGGGCACAAACTGGAACCCAGGAGGTTCCAGCTGAGCAGGAGGAGAAGCTTGTTTGGTGTGAGGGTGTTGGAGCCCTGTCCCAGGCTGCCCAGAGAGGTTGTGAAGTCTCCTTGTGTGGAGAGATTCCCAAGGCAGCTGGAGGTGACCCTGGGCAAGCTGCTGTGGGTGACCCTGCTTTAGGAGTGGGGTTGGACTGGATGATCTCCAGAGGTCCCTTCCAACCCCCATCATGCTGGGAGTCTGGGATTTCTTGTGAATCCCAGTTTCTACCAGAGCAATGTGTGTGCAGGCTTGGTCTGTGCTACAGCTTATCTGAGTGATTTGAATGCCCTCCTGGCACCAAATTGCACATGAAATCTGAGATGTCTTTAGTAAACTAAAGGGAAGCTGCTGCCATTGCAATGACACATGAGCCAAGCTCCAGCTCCTCACTGTCCTGCTGCACATCAAACTTCTGTGCAGGACCTCACAAACGTTGCTTTGGTGACACAGGTGGCTGAAGATGAGGCAGCAGTGTGCCTAGGAGTATCCTGGCTTGGATCAGCACTAGTGTGGCAGCAGGACTAGGCCAGGGGTTGTCCTCCTGGGCTGGGCACTGAGGAGGTTACACCTCAAATCCTGGGTTCAGTTTTTGGGCTCCTAAATCCAAAAGGACTCTGAGGTTCTGGAGTGTGTCCAGAGAAGGGCAGTAACGGTGGGGAAGGGTCTAGAGCATAAGTGTAGTGAGGAGCAGCTGAGGGAACTGGGGTTGTTTAGCCTGGAGAAGAGAAGGCTCAGGGGAGACCTCAGAGCAAGGTGGGGAAAAGTGTCTTCTCCCAGGGAACAAGCAGTAAGACATGAGGAAATGTCCTCAAGTTGTGCCAGGGGAGGTTTAGGTTGGACAAGAGGAACAATGTCTTCCCCAAAAGAAGAGGCTTGTCAAGGCCTGGCCCAGGCTGCCCAGGGCAGTGGTGGAGTCATCATCCCTGGAAGGGTTGAAAAGCCCTGGAGATGTGGTGCTGAGGGCCATGGGTTAGTGGTGACCTGGCAGTGCTGGTTCATGCTTGGACTGGATGATCTTTTCCAACCTTATTGATTCTATAACTCTTATCCATGCAGAAATCTCCCAGGGGGAGCTGTGGAACTGAGCTTTCCCATGGTACCTTCTAGTCCTTTGTCTTCTGAAAAGCAGCTCTGTCCTTCCCTTGACAGTGGCACTGGGTCCTCTGCACCCTGAGGAGTGTTCTGTGGAAGGCTGTGTGGAAATCTTACCCACATGACTCTGTTTTGGCAGGAAAAGGGTGTATCCATTTCTAAATCTGAGCCCTAACAAACTTTTTCCTTGGGCAGACCATTTGGCATGCCAGGATTGAAGAGGACACTGGTCTCTGTCCTCTTTGGTTTCTGCAGAGCATCCAAAGCCCAGCTGATGGTTCCAGGAATCCTTTCCCTTCAAAACACTTCCAGAGCAGTGGGCAAAGGATTTAATAAAGAGAAAGAGTTCATCCCCTTTGGAAAGAGAAACCAAAGCACTGAAGTTCAAGCTTGCTTCAGGGAACCCTCTGGGTTTGCAGCACTGCATCTGGGAGCAGATGTTTTCTCATTCTCACAGGTTATGTGGTGGTCATTAATGGATGGAAGAAGCTTGTAGTTAGTCCCAGCTTTTCATTCTTGATATTCTCCTATGTCATCTCCACTCCAGGAAGGATGTAATTATGGTTGGTCATTAGTGCCACAAATTATTTGTGCTCCAGTAGTGCCTAGAGACCAGAGTGGTCTCTGTTGTGCTAAGCAGGGTATGTAACAAGAGATTCTTCTTCAAAATTCCTTAGGAGTGAAGGAAAGTGAAGGCACTTAATTTGAACTCCAGAGTCCCAGTAATTCTTGAGCTCCCCTCTCTGCTCCCAGACATGACCATGCTCTATTATTCCTTTCCCAGACTGCAAGCTTTCTGTAAAGGGTAGATGCATTTTCTTTCCATCACCACTGCTGTCCTCTGGAAAGGATTTCTGTGCCTTCTTCATTCTGGGGTTTGAATGCTTTCTGCTCTTTTGGACTGCCATTTGCTCACAACTGATTTTGGTTTTTACCTCTCTCCTGCCAGTGCCATTCACTTAACCATCACTTCCCCTTCCCTGAGGTTATGCCCCAGTGGATTTACAGAGCTCTGCCTTTGTTTGCTGGGGTAATGAAACATCCTCTAACCTCTTTCATAACCTCCCTTCTCCTGATTATTCCTTAGCCCTCAGCTGCACCTGTTCCCTTTGGAATTTATCTTCTCTCAGGGTGAGCCACTGCAGGGGCACATGCTGTTCCCAGTGCTTGGCATTCACCCACTGGAAGAAGCCTCTCTGATGCAATTCTGGCTTTGCAATGTTTTGCTTTGGGTATTTGTGTTTAGTTTTTTTGGTGGTTTTTGTTGTTGTTGATGTTTTGGGGGTTTTTTTAAAAGAATTGTAGTGAGTCAGAAAAGTCTGTGAGCAGTTAATTCTTTCCAATCCTTGTCCTCAGCAGTGCCCATCCTGGTTCACTCAGTTCTTCTGCCACAGTTCCCTGTCTGAGCCCAAGCATTTCACTTCATCTCTCTGTAGCTCAGTTTCTCATCTGTAGAAGTCAGCAAACCACAGAAGCACAGGATGGTTAAGGTTGGAAGGGACCACCAGTGGTCACCTAGTCTAGCTTCCCTGCTAAAGCAGGGTCACCTAGAGCACATTGCTCAGGATTGGGTCCAGATGGTTTTTAAATCTCACCAGAGAAGGAGACTCCACAGCCTCTCTGGGCAGCCTGGGCCATGCTCTGGCACCCTCACACTGAAGACGTTCTTCATTGTGTTTAGGTGGAACTTGCTGTGTTCCAGTTTGTGCTCTTTGCATCACATCCTCTTGCTTGGTACCATGAAGAGGAGCTCCCTTTCCTCTGTCTTGTCTGGTCTGATCTGGAGTAGATGATCTTACAAAGAGGGACTGACTTCAGTTCTGTTCACAAGCAGCAGTTACAGGGATCCCAGCACAGGCACATCCTGCATTGCCCTCTCAGCAACAGAAGGAAAAGCAATGGTTCTTGCCAGTATGCTCTTTATTAACATCCAGCAACCTTCTCCTGTGTTCCTAGGACCAGGTTATAGCTCACCAACTTTTGGGTCATGCACTTCTTTGTAAGGTGGGGCTGTAGCCTTGCAGCTGTGACAGGCAGGCATGTTTTCCTGTAGGTCAAGGACTGTTCTGAGCTGTCCAGAAGGGGTACAGGAAGGGTGTGAAGCCCAACAGCTTTGCCAGATCTTTGCAGCAAATGCCCTGGGCTGCCTCGTGAAGGAGTCCTGCAGGGTCCATGTGTGCAGCTCCATTATTCATAGACAGAGCACACACACAGCTACAGTTTCAACTAGGCCTAAATACCAGATGGTTTCTTACCTAACCCCAACTTTTATGTGTTTGAAATCCTAGCAGCCAGCATGCAGTCTGGACCCCACCGGGATTGTCTAGTTCTTCCCCTTTCCTTCAGACTCATTCAGCTCTAGATTGGTTGTTTCCAAATCAGCAGCTGCAGGCTTGCAAACATAAAGAAGAATTCATTAACTAACAACCTAAACCACAGAAACCCAGCCTGGAGAGCAGCACTTTTCTCACCAAGCTGTTCTGTGCCAGCCTGAAGGAGGTTAGCTGACATGGCACACAAAGCTCTCTGGAAACAGCTGATGTGGAAGGCGTGTGTAGACCAGCAGGGAGGAGAGCATGGATGTAACAGGTCTGTGGAGCCAAGGAGCTGAAACAGAGCTGTGAAAAGGCATCCCCCCAAGTCCAGGCAGATTGTTGTCCCAAATGCTGCCCAGGTTTTTCTTTACACAGATCTTGCCCAGATCTTTCTTTACATAGGTCTTGCCCAGCTCTTGCTTTGCCCAGATCTTGCTTTAACAGATCTTGCCCAGCTCTGTCTTTACTCAGGCCTTGCCTAGATCATGACACAAGTGACACCAGCTATTTTCAGGTGCCAAGGGCTCAGCTCTGCAGGGACAGTCCTCCCTTCTTGAGATGAACTTCCACAGTAGGAAGGTGTGTGCTCCTTTCACAGCCTCTTCTACCACACCAGAACCATCCCCTGGTTTCCTCACATTTACATCCCTGATTCAAGATGCATCTTCCCAAGCCCTCTTCTACATCACGTAGACCTGCATTCACAAACCCACTGGTGCTCATGGACACTCTGCTCTACCTCTGTGAACTTCAGTCTTTAACAGCAAATACAAGCATGTGCTGTGAGTTTTTAAACAGAGATTAGCAGAGCTGCCATAGTTTTAGTTCTGGTAGCAAGGCTGTAAGGAATGTAACTGTGTGGAATGGGCAGTACATGAGCCTTTGGTGTATCTGCAGAGGAGCTCTGCCCAGGAGGCAGGGTTTGGTACAGGTGGTGTCAGCACATGCAGTGTTTGTTGACACAATGCTCAATGAATGTGCAATACACTGAGTAAACAAAGTCCTTTGGAGTGTCCTCTGCCCCAGGAGATAAATGGTTCTTCTCTTACTCAGTATAAACTGCAGGTGAAACTGGTGGAGTTAAGCAAACAGATGAAAAATAGATCCCTCTCAGGCAATGTTAATTATTGTATAGATGTAAATATGTGACTTTTACACCTTTACTGTTCCACTGACTCCATTAAAACTGACCTGAATTCCAGCCAGGGTCAGGGAGGTGAGCAGGTCTGAATTGTTATCCCTGTTGATTTCTGACACATCAGATGCTTCAGAAGTCTTTTTGCAGAGTAGGTCCTTGGCTCTAGGCTCTCATCTGAATCTGCTACTGACCCCAGGACTGCAGTGATATAAATTCATGCAGATATATATGTGCTTCTGTACAGAATATTTCAGCTGGAGCTGATGAGGCAGTGATGTGGGGCAGGATGGCCAGTTCCTTCACCCTTGGGAAATCCTATACAGGAACTATCTGAAAGATAGTTTTTCTGTAAGAGTAACAAATGTGCCAGAAAAAAAGCCAACAACCCCACAGTGTTTAGTGCTTAAAACCCTGACATTATGATCCAGGACACTTGACTTCCATTCTTGGCTCTGCTGGTGACTTTGTGCACAACCACAGGAAGCCACTGAATGCCAGGCAGGATTGATCATTCCCTGTTTTCCTCTTTGGCCTCCCCAGACCTTGAGCTCTTTGGAATAGAAGCCATCCTCCAGAGTGTATTCACTCAGCACTAGCACAGGGACAACTTGGGGTTTGCTCATCCTGAGTCAGAGGGTGGAATATTTCACCAGGAATTCTGTCCAAGATGTGCATTTGGCTACTGCCCCTTTGTTATGACTAGCTTAAGGAGCTCTATAGATAAGGATAATTCTAGAAGAGAAACATGTTCAGAAACCTGAAATTATCTGTCACAAAGTTTTCTTAGCACCTAAGTTGGTAATCAGTCACCTATTATTCAGTGGCAAGATAAAGAGGAAAGATCTTTCCTCTGGCATCTGCTCAGCAGACAACTATCAGGCTGACATCTCCCTTCCTTTCCAAAAACTAGACTTTTGAAGAATGCTGCTCAGTTATTAGAGCAGAAGCCTGCAAGTGGGGTCTCCTTGGCTTTATTCCTCTTTCTCACCCAGAAACCCTGAGGAAATCATTGGAGGTGTCTGTGTCTTGATATTCCTAATGGTAAAATAATCAAGGGTAATGTTTTTCTGAGGTAAGGCTGAAAAGTAACAGATCTTCACAAAGAGCTTTGTAAGCCCTGGAGAAAGGATGCTGGAGGTGCCTAAAAGGTCAGTAGAAAATCCTCTCTGAAGCAGAGTGCAAAGCAGCTGTATGTAAGAGATGGGCTTTCTGCAACTGGGAAGGGAAAGGCTATTTATAGGGCATAAAACAGTCTAGTCACTTATGAAACCCAGAAAAAAATATAATCTGTCCTCTGGAAGCCACTGCAACCTAAACCAACTGCATGAACAGAAACCTCATGTGACACATGTTGAGCTTGACAGCTCAGTATTGTGTGGACCATAGAGCCACAGCCCCTCAGGACCAGCAGAAGGGCAGTGGCTGCACCCTCCCACTGCCTTTCTAGCAGCAGTGGCTCTCATCTATCTGCTCAGCACTTCCCACCTGCATGGACACTTCCTTCCAGCCCTGGGAATCAAAGGTGCAAAGGCCATAGTAGCCATGGTTTGCTTTTCCTGAGCAGAAAGGTGTTTAACATGGATGGAAGGCAGAAAAAAATCCTTGCTGGTGATGTGCTGGAAAGAATCTGCTGAGCAGCAGCAGAGCAGAGGCTTGCCAAGGGGGCTCTCACCCTGGCTGCTTGTTCTCTCAGAGCTGTTATTGTTTGATTTCAGGCTGCTGAGACAGGTGCAAATCTGCTTCCAGATCACACTTGGCTACGTGGCAGGCAAATTTTCATTAGAGGCTGTGATAACAAGAAACAGCTCTTGTCTCTCAATGCTCTATAGAACTGGGAAGCTCTTCTGCAGGCACCTGACAGTGGCTGTGAGCAGGGACACAGAGGCTGCCTGGCTGAGGACAAGTGCTTTCCAGCTAGCAGGGGGCACACTGGGAGGCTTGCACTGTTTGCTCTTGTCAGTCATTTAGCAAGCTGATTCTTAAAAAACAAAGGGCACAAGACAACACAGCTGAAATGAGTTTTGCCTTTTGAGCAACCTCAGAGCCTTCCCCCACTGCATGGAGTGCTAGAGTGAGGCTGGGTGTGGGAGTGTTGCTGGGGTGGAAGCCCTGAGCACAGATGTGAGGCTGGTTTGTTACTCATCCTAGAAACAAAGGTGCATCAAGTAAATAAAGAGATGCAGAAAGTATCACAGAATCACAGAGTGTTAGGGGTTGGAAGGCACCTCTGGGGATCATCCAGTCCAACCCCCTGCTAAAGCAGGGGCACCCACAGCAGCTTGCCCAGGGTCACCTCCAGCTGCCTTGGGAATCTCTCCCCACAAGGAGACTCCACAGCCTCTCTGCAAAGCCTGGGCCAGGGCTCCAACACCCTCACACCAAACAAGCTTCTCCTCCTGCTCAGCTGGAACCTCCTGGCTTCCAGTTGGTGCCTAGTGCCCCTTGGGCTGTCCCTGGGCAGCACTGAGCAGAGTCTGGCCCCAGCCTCTTGCCCCCAGCCTTTAGCTCTTGCTCAGCATTGAGCAGCTCCCCTCTGGGGCTGCTCTTGTCCAGGCTAAGCAGCCCCAGGGCTCTCAGCCTTTCCTCCTGCCAGAGCTGCTCCAGTGCCCTCAGCATCTTGGTAGCATCCACTGGATTCTCTCCATATGGTCATTCACTTGGTCTCCTGGGCATAAACATTAGCCTGATTTAGATGAGTTCTCCTTATCTTACTTGGTCAAGGCACTTGAGTTAGTGCAGGAGCTGAGAAATGCACTATGACAGCTAGGTTTTCTCTCTCTAGTCATGCATTAGCTGAGTGAGGAGAGTGGAAGCAGTTTCTAGAAATACTGGGACATTCAGGTTTATTCCTTGCAGACAAACAGCTGGAGATTCAAGTGCTGTAAATCCATTCTGGTGAAATTAGTGAAGGAAGCCTGGGCTTTGCCTCCCATATTTTTATCTGGGCAACTAATGATATTGCAGATTAGATGAGCAATGGAGATCTGAGGTGAATTAAACATGGAGAAAGGGACATGTGACCTGAGTAACATGAAGAGACAAGTGAGATACCCCAGCAGAAAGGAAGAAGGAAGCTTCTCCTCCCACCCAAAGGCTGAGAGGGCAGCCCTGGTACTAGGCTTCAATGTATTTCCTCTTTGCCAGAGAAGACTTGAGACATATGAGGAGCAATTCAGCTGAGGAGAGTGATCAGGCAGGTGAAAACAGCAGACAAGGCCAGGGCAGTCTGTGCTGTCTCTGCATTAGTGCTCTCATGTCACCCACTGGGCTCACAATAAACACTCTGGGGGACACAGTGCCTGTGTCAGGAGGCATTTGGTTCTGGCTGCCACGTGGCCAGAGAGGCTTTGGCAAATAACAGTGTATGAAAGGGAAGGGAGGAACAGGAGAGAGTGAGGCTAGTGGGCTTAGGACAAATCCTGGATGACATGGCAATGCTGTTGGCAGCTCTTGGGGTGTTTGGGTTTCATCTGGAAAGCCTGAATTGAAGTCTAATTATGTAAGAAGCTCAACATTTGTTTAATGAAAATGGGAAAAAGAACAATGAAGAGCTGGAAATTATGTGCTAAAAAGATTAAACTCTCAGTTAAAAATACAATTAGACTTTTAATGAAGATTATGTTGAATTAAAAGGCCCTTGGTGGACATCTACCCTGTCACTCCCAGCTCCTCTAAACCAGAGAAGTGTGAAGCATGATGCAGAAACACTTGTGTTGGGGCTATTACAAAGCAGGGAAATTGCATGAACTGTGCTGCTTGCAGTCCTCAGATGTAAATTGGGATGGCATGAATGTGAAACACATGGATGTAAACCAAAGCCCTTCACTGTTTGCTGTATAGATCCTCCTGACCATCATCATCATCTTTTAAATGGCCAGCAGGGCTAGGGCAGGGATTGGCCTCTTGAACTGGGCATTGGTGAAGCCACACCTGGAATCTGGGGTTCAGTTTTGGGATCTTTACTCCAAGAAGGACACTGAGGTGCTGGAGTGGGTCCAGAGAAGGGCAGTGAAGGTGGGGAAGGGTCTAGAGCACAAGTGTTGTGAGGAGCAGCTGAGGGAACTGGGGTTGGTTAGCCTGGAGAAGAGAAGGCTCAGGGGAGACCTTCTCACTCTCTGCAGCTCCCTGAGAGGAGGTTGGAGCCAGATGGGGCTTGGGCTCTTCTCCCAGGTGACAAGAGATAGGACAAGAGGAAACAACCTCAAGTTGCTCCAGGCGAGGTTTAGGTTGGACATGAGGAAGAATTTACTCTCCAAAAGGGTTGTCAAGCCCTGGCCCAGGCTGGAGGGGTTTCAAAGCCCTGGAGATGTGATGCTGAGGGCCATGGGTTAGTGGTGACCTGGCAGTGCTGGTTCATGGTTGGACATGATGACCTGAAAGGTCTCTTCCAACCAAAATGATTGTGTGATTCCATGAAAAGAAAAGAAAGGCAAGCTGCCTTTAGGGGTTCAAGCTGGGCTGTGAGTGACTAATCAGCAAGGAAGGGGACAGGGGGAATCTGTAGATGCCAACAGGGTCTAAATGCCAAGGATGCACAATGATGATTTAAGGGCTACAAAGAAGATCCAAGCAGGTCCAAATCTGAAAGAGCTGGGTGCTGCCTTGTGCACTATCAGTTTACTTGATGGAAAAACAAACCAACCCTTAATATAGTGCACTGCACCTAAAGGATAAGACTCAGTCTGGAGAGGGTTTGGAAGTGATTTGTCAGGTAGGTGATGCAGGAAAGTGGTGTCTGAGCTTTAGAATCAAATCTGGCAAAAGGCCAGGAAAGGCCTTTTTGGGAGATGAAGTCAGATAAGTTGTTCTGTGCCCCCCCCAGCCCAGTCCATTTCTGTGATTCCCTCTCTCACACAAACGGTAGAAGGAGGAGGAGGAGGAATCATGTTTATTAATTCAGAATGACAATAGGACACCTGGGCTAGCACCTGTCAGAATACTGATGCAAATGAGCCAGGGAAATCTGGTCCTGATCAGTGCAACCATAATGAAGCTCCAATAGAACTGATAATGATGTGAGCAGCATTCAGAGGAACAAGCTTTGCTGGGATATTGGCTCAATTGCATTAATTAAGGCAGTAGCCACAGAAATGCAGACTTCTTCCATTCACAGAGACTTCCTGAGGCTTTTCTCTTGCTGTTTGTTTTCTAAACACACAAACCCAGGACTTATTATATTTGCAAACAATGACATGGTGGAGATGCTCTGATTTACTGCTGAGGCAGAGTGGGATGATGCTTGGAGGCTGAAATTAAAGCAGGATTTCCTTCTGTTTTCTCAAAGGAAAGGTTAATATTTGCTAATAACAGTTACAGGCAGTAAATGGCCTCAGTGTCATATGATGGATTTTTCTGATTGCTTTTAATCAAGGTTTTTGGAGATCCTGGGGTGTAAACAATGAAATGAGCTCAACATTCATGAGCCATTCATCAGTTGAACAAACCTCAGGAGATATAACTAAGATAAGAAAACAACCTGCTCAGATACTGAAGTAGTAACAGGTTCTTGGCTTCCTCAGTTACACCATTTTTTATCATGTATTATTTTGATGTTCTTTATTCTGTATCTTTCACTGAGATAACTGGTCTGCACAGATGGATATATGCTTGCATAGTTTTGGTGAGTGGGTAGAGAGTTTGTTACCCTACAGAGATATTAAGTTGTTACACTCTCTATTTCATCTCCCATCTTTCTTGGGTTTTTCTTCTACACCAAACTTCAGGCCAAATTTAGACAATTGGAATGAATTAGAAGTCTCTCTGCCACGTTCAGATAGATGGCAAGGCTGGGGTTAGGGAAATGGAGATGATCTTTCAATGAAAATTATCCCTTTGGCTGAATGTCTCCTCAGGAGCAAGGGTTAAATGGGAAGATATTCCATTACCCTACCTGAAAGGACTTGGAAATGGTTCTTCAAACAAAGAGAATCCCAGGAGTGGACTAATCTGTCCTGGAAAGCAAGCCCTGGGTTCTGATACAAGGGTTCTGGTTTCTCAGTGTAGCATGGACTGCACTGTTCAGATGGGGGCTGAAAATGGGGACTCTGGAAGGAGGAGGAAAGGCTGAGAGCCCTGGGGCTGCTGAGCCTGGAGAAGAGCAGACCCAAAGGGGAGCTGCTCAGTGCTGAGCAAGAGCTAAAGGCTGGAAGAAAGAGGCTGGGGCCAGACTCTGCTCAGGGACAGCCCAAGGGGCACTGAGCACAAACTGGAAGCCAGGAGGTTCCAGCTGAGCAGGAGGAGAAAGTTGTTTGGTGTGAGGGTGCTGGAGCCCTGGCCCAGGCTTTGCAGAGAGGCTGTGGAGTCTCCTTGTGTGGAGAGATTCCAAGCCCAGCTGGAGGTGATCCTGGGCAAGCTGCTGTGGGTGACCCTGCTGGAGCAGGGGGGATGGACTGGATGATCTCCAGAGGTCCTTTCCAACCTCTATTATTCTGTGCCTCTGTGAAATTCAGGACCACTGATGTAAGTGGATTTGGGGTTTTTTCTCATGATTTCTCGCTGTGGATTTGTGAGTCTGGTGAAACAAATGGGTTTAGGCCACACATAGTGGTTACCAGGGTTCCTGTTTGCTCTGTGGTGGTAGCCCAACATGTCAGCTGCAGAGAAGTCCCAGGCTACAGCAAAGAAAGGTAGAGGGGGGAGCAGGCAGGTTCAGCAGAGACCATATTGGGTGCAGTGCATGCGAATGTCCAGCTGACACAAGCTGTATCCTCTCCCACGAAAAACTTCATCATAATCTGTGCACAACATCACTTCAGGATAAACACAATAATGCTATAAATACCCCAGGCCATTTCCTGTTGTTCTTACTGCAGCTTGCACAGGGTTTGTGTCTGCATGAGGGTGTGACTGTAATCCACATCGTAACACATACATTAACCTTCTTCTCTTCTCTCACGGATGTGTTGGGAGCTTGAGGAAAAATCTGATTTTCTTTCTAAACAAATGCATTCTTTGTCTATTAATCTGTGGTTTGCTCCTCTGGGCATAACATTCATCATTAATGAAGGTAGTAATATTCTTTTCTTTATGCAAAGAACTTGGGGCAGCAAAATGGTAAACTCTTGTGCTGGTGAATCGATGAGTTGACCTGAATTAAGGAGTCACCACCACATACACTGCTCCTCTCAGGTTATTTCAATTTATGCAGTCTTTTTTTTCTGGCTGTCAGACTGAAAGGCAATTAAACACACCTTCAGAGATGAATTGAGATCAGCAAAAACACAAACTCCTCCTGGAGTGTTTCATGCTCGATGTCACCGAATTGTGTATTTAATTGAAGTGGGTTGGTTATTCCAGGGAGCAGAGAAGCAGAGGTTACATCTGCCTGTTAATTACACCAATACAATGAGAAGAAAGCCAAGCAATTGCAGAGGGAGGCCCCTGACTTTTGCTGAAGCCTTTAGAGGACTAGACTGCAGGTTTCTGTACCTCTATCATTTTTAACTCAACAGTTCCACTCAAACTGATAATTCTTTTAGTGGTGGCTATGTGTTTTTTACTACACAGAACAAAGTAACAGCCTGGATTGTGAACCCTTGCCAAATGCCTTAGACTTTCCATCTAAATTAAGCCAAAAACTTAGTGCTGTGTATAAAAAGAGAACATAGGCACCTCCAAAAAAAGATAATGTACTGCTTAAGCCTTAAAAATTCCACTCTTAAAGTGACAAACAAACCCAGATTTACATCACTCAGACTTCCTAAGCTTGGGTCTGTTTTTTAAGTAGAGTTTTAATCAGGTAGTCAATCCCATCTCCCTTCAACAAAAGCAAATTTAAGTTGTTCCTTCAGTGTATGGGAGAAAATGGTTGAAGAATTCTGCCAAGTTGGCATGAGAAGGACAAAGTGAAGTGAAACTGCCTGGTCTCTGCTAGGAAGCAGGACCCCATCACTGGTCTGTCTGCTGCTGTCCAGGAGAAGAGACAGAAATGTTCAGAAGAACTCTTTTCTAAAGTGCTCATTGGAAACCAGTTGGCCTGTGAATGTGAAGAGATGAGGAGTGGGGGTGTGCAATGAATGTGTCTCATGTGAAAGGCAAGGAAGGAAATGGGAATAGCAGGCAAGTGTGGGGAGGAAAAGCTCTGATGAATGAAACAGAGACAGAATGGCCTGCTCCTGCTTCCTGAGAGATCACCTCTCCTTGTATTAACAGAGGGAAGGCAGAGAGTGGGATTTTCAAAAGCTTTAATGAGGGATAAGAAGTATTTTGCTTTCCTGGTTGACATTTATGCCTCTGAAGCTGTCTCTAAAGATAATATCTTTCTTACATGTCACACTAGGGCTCAGCACCTCAGGCAGTGTCATGAGAATCCAAATCATTGGGCTCTCAGCCTGGTTTCACTGCACATGTTGGTTTTGATCTTCAGGCAATAAAGTCTTTGTGTCTTGTTGGGGTGCATGTTAGAGAAAAGGGTTTCTCAGGCCAGAAGAGTGGGGTGAAGTCTACCCCTAAACATGACCTTTAGCATGTGAGATGAAGCAAGGCAATATTTTGACATGCTTAACAACACCCACTGAACATTTTTCTTTGATGATACTGGAAAAATTGCCTCCCTGGTGGTTAACCCTAAGGTCCTCTGGCATTCCTGAAAGTGTTGTGTCTGCTGTGACATGGAGAAGTAACAGGGGAGAGCAGAGCATCTATAATCAGTTAGGAGTAAGATATGTAGACTGTATCTTGTACTGGACACTGGTGGGACCACACCTCAACTGCTGGGTTCAGTTTTAGACCCCTTACTCCAAAAAAGGACATCGAGGTGCTGGAGGGTGTCCAAAGAAGGACAAGGAAGGTGGTGAAGGGTCTATAGAGCACAAGTGTTGTGAGGAGCAGCTGAGGGAAATCTCTGGAGAAAAGGAAGCCCAGGGGATATCTTCTTACTATCTACAGCTCCCTGAAAGGAGGTTGCAGAGAGGTGGGAGTTGGTCTCTTCTCCCAAGAAACAAGCAATAGGACAAGAGAAAACAGCCTCAAGTTGTGCCAGGGGAGGTTTAGGTTGGACAAGAGAAACAATTTCTTCCCCAAAAGGCTTGTCAAAGCCTGGCCCAGGCTGCCCAGGGCAGTGGTGGAATCACCATCCCTAGAGGGGTTGAAAAACCCTGGAGATGTGGTGCTAAGGGCCATGGGTTAGTGGTGACCTGGCAGTGGTAGNGGCCACTGCCTCCTGGAGAACAGCAGCAGCAATGAGAGTAAAACTATATAAAAAAGGTTATTTTACAGTTGTGTTCTTGTCCCTGTGTCTCAGTTTCCCTTTTTGTATGATGTCTGCCCTTGAAAGAGCTCAAAGTGTTGAAATAGGAAACTTCATCACTCTCTTCAACTCCCTCAAAGGAGGTTGGAGTGAGGTGAGAGTTGGTCTCTTCTCCCAAAATACAAGTGATAATACAAGAGGAAACAGCCCCAGGTTGTGCCAGGGGAGGTTTAGGTTGGACATTAGGCACAACTTCTTCCCCAAAAGGGTTGTCAAGGCCTGGCCCAGGCTGCCCAGGGCAGTGGTGGAATCACCATCCCTAGAGGGGTTGAAAAACCCTGGAGATGTGGTGCTAAGGGCCATGGGTTAGTGGTGACCTGGCAGTGGTAGGTTAACAGTTGTACTGGCTGACCTTAAGGATCTTTTCCAACTGAAATGATTCTATGATTCTCTTTTACTATGATCTCCAGAGGTCCTGTGGCAGTGGAGCTATGGGCCATGCTCCAGGCATGCCACATAGGAGGGTGGCACAGACCATTTGGGAACCAAGTGCTGGGAAGAGACAACCAACAAGGGAGCTTAAACCATTGCCATTTCATTTTTTCAGCCACTTCCCCCACAGTTCATCATGTTTCTAAAGACAGAGACATGGTCTGGTGCTCTGCTCTCATGTGTAGGCCTTGGAAGCTAATTTAGACTCCCCAGCTCATCTGGTCTCTGCTTCCCCACCCCTACTTTTATCTGCAGAAGTAGCAGGATATCACATCCAAACTTTTGCCCTACCAGCCCTTGTTGGGAGCTGACTGATATTTCCAGGTAGGCCAATCTATTCTCACACCTGCAGGTAAGGGTTTAGCAGCACTGGTGTTTATTTTGGACCCCTCATTAGCTGTATTAACTGGTACATGTCAGGCTTCCAACTGTGCAGCTTCTTGTTGTTTATTAACAGGAACTTCTGAAGCAAAATATTTCTGTCAGCTTTTATCATGGAATCACAGAATGATTTAGGTGGGAAGGGACCTTTCAAGGTCATCTGTGATCTAGTCCAGCCCCCTGCAGAGAGCAGGGACATTGCAACTAGAGCAGGTTGCTCACAGCCCCAAACAACCTGGAATGGTTCTGGGACATCTCCCACCTCTCTGGGCAACCTTGGCCAGGGTCTCATCACCCTCAGTGCGAAAAATTTCTTCCATATCTCTAGTCTAAATCTCCCTCTTGTAGTTTCAAACCATCATCTCCTGTCCTGTCCCAACTGGCCTTGCTTAAAGGTCTGTCTCCATCTTTCTCACAGGCCCTTTAAGTACTGAGAGGGTGCACTAAGGTCTCCCTGGAGCCTTCTCTTCTCCAGGCTGAGCAACCCCAGCTCTCTCAGCCTGTCCTCACAGCAGAGAGGTTCCAGCCCTCAGATCATGTGTGTGGCCTCCTCTGGATCTGGTCCCATAGATTCATGTCTCTCCTGTGCTGAGGGCCCCAGGATTGGAGCCAGATAGTGGATGTCCATGTCTTCAGTCAGTGAAGATGATATTGAAGGCAACCTCCTGGTTTCTTCCTGCCTTACCTTCTCATTCCTAATGAAAAGGAGTGATTCTGGGGGAAGAGTTGAATGTGTACAGCTCCAAGGCACAAGGGAGGCCCTAATATCTCTCAAAATCCCTTGAAGTGCTGCTGCAGTGTCACCACCTCCACTTCACAGCATTCTTCTGAGAACTGTAACTGATGTGTGAGAAAGTGTATGACTTAGTATGAGTTCTTTCTTCCTGTCTCCTCTGGGGTGTTCATACCTTGTTCTCATGCAGCCTTTGGCATCCATTGGTTTTGAAGTTCTTTACCCAAAAGATCACTTCCACTATTATCCACCCCTAGTCTGAAGCAGCTCTACAAGGTGTTTTGTCATCAAGCCACCCAACAGACCCCAGGTCTCCTCAAAGCTACATTGTGTGTGAGGAACTGTTTTTCTTTCTTGCTGTTCATCCCACAAACCCCATCTGAAACAGTGCTTCAAATCCCTTTGTTGCCCCCATTGAAGAGAAATTGTCTTAAACATCCTCACAAACTAACAGGAGCAGACAGGGCAGCTAACAAGGAGGCACTGCTGAAGTACTGAGTGAAGCTGGAAGAAATCTTGCTCTTAAGAGGATGCTGATGAGGGAAGTAACTGTTAGACCTGCCATGAGGAAGACTCATTTCTTCCTTTCATGATACCTTTCCAAACCAGTCTCTCATGTGGATCACCATTGTGCCTGGACTCCTTGAGTAGCTCAGGACTGGGAAGGGAATCAGAGTCCCCAGGGATGCAGCTCAGGCTTGCAAGAGTCAGCTCCAGGTTTCCCAGAATGGGGCTGCAGTTTTTATTTCATCTATTGGAGGCCTTCACCTCCCTCTAGAAGAGGAATATGTCATAGATTTAGTCACCATGGTGTCACAATGCCAAATCCTGAAGATATCAAGGATTTCCCAGCACAGGGAAATGAAATCAGTCAGAGTTAAGAACTACATAGATTTTTTTTCAAAACATTTCTAAGCATCTAACTGCTTCTCTAGGTGCCTGCAAAGTCTTAAAGATACCTCTCAAAGTCACAGGGTATACCTGCTTAGATATTGACATTTGGTCAAGACAGATAGTGCATAACTGCATGAGTTTGAGTCATTCATGTATTTACATTTAAGTACACAAATATGGAAAAGGCCTCAAGCTGTGCCAGGAGAGGTTTAGGTTGGACATGAGGAACAATTTCTTCCCCAAAAGGCTTGTCAAGGCCTGGCCCAGGCTGCCCAGGGCAGTGGTGGAGTCACCATCCTTGAAGGGGTTAAAAAGCCACGGAGATGTGGAACAGAGGGCCATGGTTTAGTGGTGACCTGGCAGTGCTGGTTAATAGTTGGACTCAATGATATTAAAGGTCTCTTCCAACCAAAATGATTCTATGGTTCTAAACATCTACATAGAATATTCAATCACACTTCACCCCAAAGGCAAAGGCAAAACTTCCACTGGCTTTGCTGGCATGATAGCAAGCCCATAAAGGTTTAATCTGGTCCTATCTCCAAAAGCTGTAGCAGAAGTCACTCTGTGTTTGTATCAGGGACAGAATCATAAGATCATAGAATCATGAAGGTAGGAAGAGACCTCTAAGATCATCAAGTCCAACCATCAAGCCACTAACCCATGTCCTTAAGTAAGTACCACACCTACACACTTTTTGAACCCCTCAATGGCTCCAGCAATGCCAGGGCAACCTGTGCCAATGCCTCACAACTTTTCCTGTGAAGAAATTCTTCCTAATATCCACTCTCCACCTCCCCTGCTGCAACTCAAGGCCATTTCTTCTTGTCTCATCCTGCCTTGGATGTAAACAAGAAGATTCATGTTGGGTGTGGTCTGACTTTTTCTAACTTAGCAGAAAGATGCAAATTTGTCCAACCCCTACCTGTCCACTGGGCTTCTTTGGCAGCTGCTGAGAGCCCTACTTGGTGCTTTCTGAAGTCTGCCAAACTGTGCTCTGAAACTGCTCTTTCTTTTGAAACAAAAGCCAATTGCAATCCCTTCAGAACACTGAAAAGGTTAAAACTGGGAGAAAATATTCAGAATACCTAAACCAAAATACTCCAGTTAACTGAAAGTGGACTTCTTGGCATAATCATTTTGACTTTCTGGCCAACATCAGGACTGGAAAACTTTTCACAGCCTCCATAATTTTCTCAGGATATGTCTCAGCACACTCTGGGTTTGTCCACCCCTCCCCACATGGCCTTGACACCCACTTCTACCCCTCATTTTACACAGAGAACTTGAGCTGGACAAACACTTTTGCTGCCTAGGTGGTAAATGAGCCCACATCTCCCAAACACCACTCCAGTTTTGAAACCACAGGACCATCTTTTCTGTGCTTCCTGTACACTTCCTGCTCACTTGTAAGCTGAGGAAATGAGGTATGTTGAGGTGTGAACATTATTAATGTATTTGTTTGTGTTATGAAAGCACTAAGGAGGCAGAGACACAGACCATGACCAAATATGGATGAGTGTGCCAAGGGGCTGGGTTCTGAAAAGAGAAAAAAACCCCTAACAGCCCATTTCCCCAAGGCATTTACAAGCAAACTGGTAATTAAGCAGTAATAGATGACCTCTAAAAGTCCCTTCCAACACTAACCATTCTATGATTCTATGATAACACAGTCCTTGCACTGCCTCCTCTGTCTGGATATAGGTGCAAGTGTTGCCTGAAACTCTTAGTCAGGGCAAAACGTTGCTGGTGTTGGTTTGGGACTAAGCCAACGTGTGGCTCAGTTTGTTTTCTTTTTTATTTTTAAGCCCTTAATTTCACTAACAAATCAGCCATGGCTCTTTGAAGGGTGGCTGATGTGGCTTTTAGGGCTAGTTTTCTGTGTGGTTGTTTTCCTCTGCAGTGCTCCCATTTTCTTCAGAGAGAATGGAGCAAAGAAACGAGCAGAACCACACCTGGCTTTGAGCCACCTCAAGGCAGCGGTGAGACCTGTACCCCCTTGAGTAGCTCAGCCCAGGCCACAGGGACGACACCCAAATTCCTTGGGCCAGGAAAGACTCCTTCTTCTCTTGAAAAATTCCAGCCAAGCTGATACCTGTTTTTTTAACCTTCCTATGAGTTTTAGTAGCAAGCTCATGTAAGCTCTCCCTTTGCACAGCAACCCTGCTTGCCTCTCTGTAGGGTGGCTGTCTGGTTAGCACGGTCACAATTAGGAGGGGGTGGGAGGGGTGCTGTTTTATTAGCTAGGCAAGCTGATTGATTTATTAGAGCAGAAATCTCTTGCTAACTCCAACACAGGTTATTCTCCAAATGCAAACTCTCCCTCGTCTCACACACGCCGAACAGCCCCGGTGCCTGTGCTATGAATAGGGCCCTTTGTTACCCTGCCGATCGACAAGACAGACTGTTTAGTTCATGTCTGTACATTAGCAAAGGAGGACGGGGTCTGGGAGACAGATGTGGCCTTTAATTGCATGGAAATATTAGAAGATCGTTAAGCCATTTCTGACAGGGTTTTCCTCTGGCTGAGGGAGCAGAGCCTTGGTGCAGGGCAGGCGCAAGGAGCCGGCCCCACAAACAGGACCTTGTCCTCCTCCCTCACCCCGACGTTAAACAAAACCAGAGGAGCTGGAGTCAGAAGCCTCACTTCCCTGCCAGAGCTGCAGAAGTACATCTCAGCAAGAGCTCTCTTCAAATTGCATCTGATAAAAGGCTTTTCAACGCAGCTCAGGGGACCTGCCCTGGGCGAGATAAGAGCAGCCCTATCAGCTCTGCTAAGAAGATGGAGATGTGCCGAGAGGCCTGCTTCTTATTTGTGTTAGCATGACTGGGGGGTAAGAAACTCTTCAGCAAGAGGAAAACTCGCTGCAGTCATCTCAGCAAACATCCCCAAGTGTGGCATTGCCTCTCTTCTCCAGGAAAGCAAGTTTTCTAGGGGCCTTAGCTGGTTAATCTTAGTTGAGCTACACTCCACCGAACGACTTGGAGCAGAGGGTTTGGTTGCTTTGCTTCAGTTCCCATGGTGTAAAATTAAAGTAATGACCTCGTGTCTGTCTGCATGGCACCCCTGAGATACTGACTTTGCTTATTAGGCATACTGCTAAGAAAGCAGGAGTCTGCTCTGTACTTCACAGCTATCAAACCAGAGCTAATGATTTTCACTAAAAAAACAACAACAAAAAAACCCAACAAAAAACCCCACAAAGCCAAACAAAACCGTCACATTAATTGCTACAGTGGGGATTTGCTGAGGGCTAGCATGGATTGTGTGGAGGTCTGAGCAAAAGCCCTGAGATGACAGAAATGTGACAGAATCAGCCTCAAAGTGGCCCTTGGGTATATATGTTTTTAGCATCCTCTGCAGCAGAAGAGAAGGCTGGGATACAGAGCTAAGTGACCTACCTAAAGCCATCACACTCAGTCGGTCTCACTGCTGGGCTCTGACTGATGGCAGCCTCAGCTCCCAGCTCCCTCCCTCCCACACACACTGTGAGCCTGCTTTCCCTGCAGCAAAACATCTAAAACTGCCTGCCATGAACTCACTCATGGCCTCTGCCTTCCTGCTCTGCTTCAGGAGGCTGAGGGCTGCTGAGGAGAAGCAGCCATTAGATCTCATAGGTGTGGAGATCTCTGCCTGAGTGCAGACTTCTTGAAGTGGCAGTAGCAAGAGACCTCACTTATCTGAGCAAGGCTCAGAGCCCTTCTCAGTTCCACACTGATAAGACCAACAGACTTTTTGTTAATGCTTACTGATAAGAGATTTAGAAAGTTTTTTGCTCAGCCTCAAAGGAGAATTAGTTTTGCTTTTGTCTAGTAGTTCTGGCCTCAGAATAACACTTGTCACTTTTAGAACCTCCTTCTTCCAAGGACATAGAATCATAGAGTTGTTTTGGTTGGAAGAGACCTGTAAGATCAAGTCCAACCATTGACCAGCACTGCCAGGTCACCACCAAACCATGACCCTCAGCACCACATCTCCAAGGCTTTTCAACCCCTCCAGGGATGGTGACTCCACCACTGCCCTGGGCAGCCTGGGCCAGGGCTTGACAACCCTTTTGGGGAAGAAGTTGTGCCTAATGTCCAACATAAACCTCCTCTGGCACAACCTGAGGCTGTTTCCTCTTGTATTTTTGTATTTTGGGAGAAGAGACCAACTCCCACCTCACTCCAACCTCCTTTGAGGGAGTTGAAGAGAGTGATGAAGTTTCCTATTGCAACACTTTGAGCTCTTTCAGGGGCAGACATCATACAAATAGGGAAACTGAGACACAGGGACAAGAACACAACAGTAAAATAACCTTTTTTATATAGTTTTACTCTCATTGCTGCTGCTGTTCTCCAGGAGGCAGTGTTCACTGGCTGATTCAGTAGATGGGTCAGCAGAGCTGCCCTCAGATGTATGTATTTACTCTGTATGTTTGTCTTCAACAGTAGCTTCATGGCAGCATTAAACATGAGAAGCTATTTGATTTGTCTGTGATGTTTAGAATAACACTTTGTCAGCTCCTTTTTGTCCTGTAACCTTAACTTTGAGCTCCAGCCCAGGTGCCAGTGTGGGATCTGAACCCCTAATGTTTTGTCCAAGGGGTTCAGAGTGTTGGCTCTCTCTGAATCCTTCCCAAACATCAGTGTTCCTTTGGAAAGAAATGAAAAGCCCCTGGGATCTTCCAGTGCTGTAAACTGGGTTTTCCTGCTGAAATATCTTGATTGAGATTGACAAAGAAAATATCTCAGTGTAATCCTGCTGAGCTGTTTTCCTTGGAATGCCACTAGCAGGCTTGTTCACAAAACCTCTGCTTTTCCTATAGGCGTATGCAGAAACAATCTCCTCACTGGAGCCACAGGGGCTGGGCTCAGTGCACAAGACAAACACAGCTCCATGCCATCCCAGCAGGGTGGCAGCCCTCAGTTTCACTGCCAGTTGGGAACTGGATGAGGAGCCAGCAGAGGCTGGAGGTTCTGCAGAAGGCATCAATGCACAGCTTTATTAAGGACTCAGCTGGGCACTGGTGGCACCTGTGTTTGCAGCCAGTGGGCAAGGGGAAGGGAAAACCCGGTCCAAGTATTGTTGCTAGCTGCTCCTCTTCTGGCTGGTCTCTCTCATGAGGTGTAGAGGCATTCAAGGGACTGTGGCTCCCAACTGCTGCTAAATCTGAGTGTGATTTGTGTAACTTCAGGCTCTTTTGAAAATCAAAACCTCAGGGCTTGTCCATCCCAGTAAATGTCATTTTCTTTCCCCAGTTAGGAGGCAGATAACAGTTTTGCAGTGCTCTATCAAGCACATGCA
This sequence comes from Galbula dea, assembly GCA_013399015.1. Taxonomy (NCBI): domain Eukaryota; kingdom Metazoa; phylum Chordata; class Aves; order Piciformes; family Galbulidae; genus Galbula; species Galbula dea. Next base: position 1,387,371 of record VWZX01008139.1, read on the forward strand.
TGTACTTCTGTAATTGTGAACATTCTGTGATTCTTAGGGAAGAAGTAGATTCCTACAAGTCCTGAACCACCTCCTCCATTTCCTCTCATCTCTGTAACATTATTTGGTGCCCACTTGACATCAAGCATAAGTGACCAGCTCTGGGCTGAAACACTGAATTTATGCTCTGACTGTCATGAACACTGAGACCCTGAAGACAGATTTAATCCAAATGGAGCTCAGGGACCAGGACCAAACCCAGGACACAAATAAACTCAACCCCTACTGCTTGAAATCTCAAGCCACATCTGGTTTTGGATTCAGCTGTAGGACTGCATTGGACTTGAGCTTGTCCCTTCTGATATCTTGTCCAGACCTTGCAATATGCTCTGTAGATGTCAGTGATGGCTTATCCCTTTTATTTCCTTTTGGCTGAACCTTTCCATTCCCTAGGTAAGAAGCACTGAGCATTGCTCAGGACTCACAGAATTATCAAGGTTGGAAGAGACCTCCAAGATCATCAAGTCCAACCACCAACCTACCACCACCATCTAAAACCACGTGCCTAAGACTAAACCAAGTCCCTAAGTCCTAGGCACTTTTTAAACCCCTCCAGGGGCTGTGACTCCACCACCTCCCTGGGCAGCCTGGGCCAATGGCTAACTCCTAGCCCTGTTTCAGGGGAGAAGCACTCACTCCTGGAGACTCTGCTTTGCTTCTCTCATGCTGTTGTTTTTCCTTAGTCTGGAATAAGTCATCTTGGGCTGCAAGTGCATGTTTTGTTCTCTGCGGATGGAAACATAACAGCCCCCGAGGAATGTTTCCTGATGGGCTTCCTGTGATTGTGTGGGGAATGGTGTCAGAGAACAAAACAGGATAGAGTGTGGTGTTTGTCAATGGACCTGGGACAATGGTATCAGAGTGAAGTGAAAAATAATGAATGGGCACTGGGGAGGTGGTGAGTCAGAGCTCAGGGGAACCTGACGTGGTTGTGCCTCTCTAAACTGCCACCTCCCAGATCTTCAGTTCCTGGGAGAACTCTTCTTACAGTTTCCAGTGCTTTGGCAGGAGGAACCCAAAGGGAAAAGCTCAGGGTTTGTGGTTTGTACCTGTTCCTTCATGCTTTTAAGACTCCTTTTCTGAGGCAGCCTTTTAAAGAGGAGGCACAGAGATGTGGCAAACCCTCTCTCGTGACAGATCCCCCCAACACTTCTGGGTTTCTCAGTTTATTGTTTTCCTTTTTAGAGTGAATCATTTATGTTGAAAAGCTTCAGTTTGCTCTTTGCATGTGGAAAACAAACCCAGCAGGATCGTTAGGGAGTCTCAGTTTCTGGTCTGAGTAAAAATACCATCCAAAAAAGCTCTTTGAGGGGAACAGAGGCAAAGGCATTTTAAAGTGAGCTCAGGTTTTCTGAAGCAGTCTTGGTCAGTCTGCAACCTCCTGGTGAAAACTTTGCCACTGAGAAGCAACCTCTGGCAGTACATCTAGGAGAGCAGCTGGGCACTGGGTGCTTTGGGACAAAGCTGAACTCAGCACAGAATTTCTGCATAGCTGTAGCCTGCATTTATTCCTTAAGATAGTTTGGGTTTGTCAGGAAGCCAGACTCTGAAACCATTTTGCAGTTTCCCTCCATGTGTCTTCTGCAGAAAAGACCATAAAAATGCTACAATAATATTTACCAAAGTGTGTGTGTTCACAGTTCCCTCCATGTGTCTCTGTTTACAAACACATCTGCTCAGAGCAAGGCAACTATTTTATTAGAGGGAGGAAAGAAAAACTCAAAAGAAGTTGAATCAGAGCTAGGTGAATTTAAGTGCCCAGCTCTGGAAAGCAATCACCCACACAGTGGCAAATGATTCTTAGTGAGCATGGGCAACTCTGGAGCAGAAAAGCTGTGGGCAGAGATCAGATAGAAGCAGAGCAAACTGGCTGAGAAAAGTGTTAACACACAGCAAAGGCTGATTGATTCTCTGGAAACATGATATGGCTTGGAAAAGATCTTGAGAGATGATATAGTCCTCCCACCACAGCAGAGTTGTGCTGATTCATTCATGGAGGTGAATCCTTTTGTAGTCAAATTAGCTGCCAAAAAATGGACCTGGCTCAAGCCATGCCAATGGCAAAGCTTCCAGCACTTTAAAGAGCCTTCATGTTTTACTCCCAAAGCTCAGTAGTTATCCTAAACCATCTCATGTGTTGTGGTTGGTAGAACTGGGCAGGAATTCTCCCCAGACTTCTGGGAATAGAATCCAGAAGCTGTGAGAAGTCTCTCATCTGCCTCCTCCCAGGGTGTATCAGTAGAGCAGGGTGTGAAGCTCCCAAGATGGACTGGAGTGCTTGGAGAAACCCTGTGCTGGGTCCAGGGATGCAGCTCAGCCAGCTGGACACTGCTGGGGGTGTTGCCTGCTCCAGAGCACAGCTGCTGTGCTCCTGACAGGAAGAGCTGCAGCTTGCCTCCAGGCTTCAGGATCTTCTCTGCTGGAGATGTGCTCATCTCCCAGACATGGCCAGTCTCTCTAGCCTCTGACTTTCAACAGGTCAAGAGCCCACAGCAGCAATTTGGGCAGGTTCTTTTCTTTGTTTCACTTCTTCTCCTGGTCCTGTGATGAAACCACACACAGGCACCTTCTGGAAACTTCCCAGGAGCTGCTGTCCCTAAGCCTTCTCACCAGCCCTAATGCAGCAATCTCCACTGTGTCCTGGGCATTCCCACTTGGCATTTAACCTGGGAAGCAACCCAAAATATATTCTAAACTGATTTTTATGAAGCCTAGGCTGAGAAAAAAGTCATTGGTCCAGATGCTGTGAACATGTGTATGAAGTCAAAGGCTCTTGTGACAGCTGAAGTACAGAGGCACAGTCTAATTTTTGTTTCCTTTTTGAGTCAGGTTTTGGGGATCTTGATGCCTTGCATTCATTTTAGCAGCCTTCTTTTATCCACCTGGCATGAAATTCCATGGAAGTAGTAAATGTAAAAATAAAAAAGGACATCTTTTTGTATAAAAATTCTGCAAAATCATCTTGTAGAGACAAGGAACTACTGGAGAGGGGCCAGCAGAGGCTCACAAGATGCTGAGGGCACTGGAGCATCTCTGGCAGGAGGAAAGGCTGAGAGCCCTGGGGCTGCTTAGCCTGGAGAAGAGCAGCCCCAGAGGGGAGCTGCTCAGTGCTCAGCAAGAGCTGAAGGCTGGGGGCAAGAGGCTGGGGCCAGACTCTGCTCAGTGGTGCCTAAGGACAGCCCAAGGGGCACTGGGTACAAACTGGAAGCCAGGAGGTTCCAGCTGAGCAGGAGGAGAAAGTTGTTTGGTGTGAGGGTGTTGGAGCCCTGTCCCAGGCTGCCCAGAGAGGCTGTGGAGACTCCTTGTGTGGAGAGATTCCAAGGGCACCTGGAGGTGTTCATGGATAACCTGCTGTGGATGACCCTGCTGTAGCAGGGGGTTGGACTGGATGATCCCCAGAGATCCCTGCCAGCCCTCACCATCTTAAAAGTTGGTAATTCTGTGATTCTACCCCACTTTTAGCTGGCTAATTTCAGCGTGTTTTTGCTCTTTAGGTCTGTCTTATTCTTGCTTTGTTCCTCCCTAGCATCAATTACTAAGCTGTGGTTTCCTATTTAGTTGAGTTGTGAAGAACTGATGCTGCATTCTAAGGCTGCCAAGCTGCACTCCAATGGAGTGGAAAGCAGAAGATAATCTGAGCTGCAGAGCAAAGCTTGTGCCTGGGTAGCTGAACTGCTCTGAGCAAGCCTGCAGTGCAAACTTGTTGCACTGTGGGATATCATCAAAATGCTTGATAAAAGCCTTCCTTTATACACAGAGAAAGCATCAAGTCTGCAGCAAGTTTGTCTTAAAGGTATGCAGCCTTCTCCTTAGACCTTAGCCCTGCTGCTGCAGCAGGGGAAACAAGACTGCATCTCCTCCTCAGGGCAGGGCCAGCTCTGTGGCATGGGTTACCAGCCTTTGGGTTGCCACAACCTGAATGGCACCAGCTCAGCTGGAAAATACCAAGAGCAGCGTGGTTTGTGGGTTACTGTGCAATGCTGCAAGCAGCTAGAGGAGCTAAAGAGCCCTACACATTGGCAGCAGTGGCTCTCAGCCCTCTGCTTGCTCCACAGTATTATGATGGATGGCTGGTGCTGGCTGCAGCCAACAAATCCTCTGCCCTAGAAGCAGGTCTTAAATTGATTGTGAAGGGCACAAGATTGGATTGTGGTTGTTAGCAATAAAATGCCTGTGCTTAGGATTTTCCAGAGGGAGTTCTGGGAAGTCCCTGCACCAATCACATAATATTCTGCAAGGAAGGTGGAGTAGTGTGAGCCAACCTCAAGAAAAGTGTGCTGAAAGAACTGCAGAGGTCTTTCTGTTTGTTTTGTGAAGGCTGGATATGTTGGAGTGTAGGATTGCAGTCCAGGTTTTGCTTTGGGTTATCCAACAGATTCCTGTTTGTGTTCCAGTAACAGCACTGGAGGAGGCTCTGGGCCCCACTGAGCTTACAGCACCCACGGGGCAGAGCAAGAGGGGACTGGTGGGAGAAGAAAGGCATGGAGAGGGCAATGCTTTGGTCAGGGGCATGCCAGAGATGGAGGGCAGGGATGAGAATAACTCTGCCTTCCTTCCTCCTACCTCAGTGACCTAATCCATCCCAATTTGCTCCCCCAAGATCAACACAGGCTCTGCTCCTTTTGCAGTTTTGTGTTTGAGTCATTTTCTTGTAAGTCTGATGTTATCTCTGCTCTGCTTGTGTGAGATGTTGGCAGCAGAAGTGCTGACTTGTAAAACTGCAGTGCCAGAGTCCCTTCTAGTCAGGGACTAGATCCTCTGTGCTAACCTCAAGCCATGTGTAAGGTTAGCTGCTGCTGGTACCTCCTCAGTTGGTGCTTTGTGTGGTGTGTCTGGGCTCTTGTAACATCCTCTTGACACAGGGGTTTCAGGAGTGGTGCTCTCAAAGGATTAGGAGTGGCAAGAGTGTAGTACTGGAAAAAGGAAAAATGGAAAGGGAAAGGAAGGGAAAAGAAAGAAAAGAAGGAAAGAAAAGGAAAGAAAAGAAAAAAGAAAAAAAAAAAAAAGAAAAAAAAAAAAAAGAAAAGAAAAGAAAAGAAAAGAAAAGAAAAGAAAAGAAAAGAAAAGAAAAGAAAAGAAAAAAAAAGAAAAGAAAGGAAAAGAAAAGAAGAAAAGAGAAAAAAGAAAAGAGAAAAAAGAAAGAAAAAAGAATTCACCCCTCTAGAGGTGGAAGTAATCTTTTCATGTATGGCATGATGGTTCAAGTATTCAGCATTTTCTTCTCTTCTAAGCCAGACTCTGTGGAGGAGGATGAACCTTTGATCTTTTGCAATGCCTTTTAAATGTGGTTATGGCCAGAAAAGTGAATGTACAGAGCTCCAGGTCAATATTCACTGAAAACACATGGTATGCACCTAGACAGAGCTGTCATTGCAGACCCTGGGTTATACCTGGGATGAAAGCTCTGATTCCTTGCCACCTCACCAGCTCTTGTTTTCATGACCTTCCTCCCAGAGCCAAACCAGTGAACTGGGAACTTCTGGCAAGCTTTTCTTGTCAATGAACTTTGGATAAGGTTAAAACCCTGAACTTTTAGGGACCTTTTCTCTGGCAAAACTTTAGAGGTTAGTGAGGACATTAGGCTATCCTGGGGCTGGGTCTGTTATTAGCGCATTCATCAATGCAACAAAGGCTGTGGCAGGGACTGTGAACACAGAGGTAAAGGATGATGTTTCATATCATCCAAAGAAGGGCAATAAACTGGTGAAGGGTCTAGAGCACAAGTGTTGTGAGGAGCAGCTGAGGGAACTGGGGGTGGTTAGCCTGGAGAAGAGGAAGCTCAGGGGACATCTTGCTCTTTACAACTCCATGAAAGGAGGTTGGAGTGAGGTGAGAGTTGCTCTCTTCTCCCAGGGAACAAGCAACAGGACAAGAGGAAATGACCTCAAGTTGTGCCAGGGGAGGTTTAGGTTGGCTATGAGGAACAATTTCTTCACTGAAAGGATGGTTGAGGCCTGGCCCAGGCTGCCCAGGGCAGTGGTGGAGTCACCATCCCTGGAGGGCTGGAAAAGCCATGGAGATGTGGTGCTGAGGGCCATGGCTTAGTGGTGACCTGGCAGTGCTGGTGAACAGTTGGACTCCATGACCTCAGAGGGCTTTTCCAACTTTAATGATTCTATGACACATCTGCAATGCATGAGTGTCCTTGATTTTTACCTAGAGGTTGTTTCTCAGACCCATTGTGTTCATATACTGGCTCAAATGTGCTGCTCAATTCATTAACTAAATCAAACTGTAGCTCTCTTTACTGTAGCAGTCAGATCTGGGTCTAGGTGGCTCATCTAAAACCAGGAAAAACTCTTCATTTGACCAACTAGAAACCATTCTTGATCATACCCACATGACAGATTGGTGTCTGAGGGATCCAGAATCATGTTCCAGCTCTACACAAAGCTGTTTCAGCAGTCAGAGCAAGAGAAGCCTTCCCTCCATGGCACTCCAGCAGTGAGCTGCCCTGCCAAGGCTGGGGCTGTGCTTCCCAGGAGTTTGAACTTGCCTGTTGCTGTGCTCCAAGCTGCTGTAGACAGGACTTGCCACATTTATGCCAGGAATGTGATTAAAACCTGGAAAAACTGAAGCTAGCTTATTCCCAGAGGCAATATAATGTAACATATATGCCAGAATAATACACACAAGACCCCTGTCTCAGACACAGTCTGGCCAGCTCAAGGACACAGCCTGGGAGGCAGCAGCATGAGGGGAACCCTGGCAGGCTGTGGCCTGTCTGGTTAGGTTATGTTAGCACCTTGAACACCTTGATGGTTGAGAGAGCTGGGGTTGTTCAGCCTGGAGAAGGGAAGAGTTCAGGGAGACCCTGTTGTGACTTATCAGTCACAGAGAGCCTATAAGAAAGATGGAAAGAGTCTTTTTAGCAAGGCCTGTTGGGACAGGACAGGGGGTGATGGTTTTAAACTAAAGGAAGGGAGATTTAGGCAGGAAATTGTTCACAGTGAGGGTGGTGAGGCACCAGAACAGGCTGCCCAGAGAGGTGGGAGATGTCCCATCCCTGGAACTATTCCAGGCTGGGTTGTTAGCTTCTCTGAGCAACCTGATCTAGTTGGAGATGTCCCTGCTCACTGCAGGGCTGTTGGACTAGATGACCTCTAAGGGTCCCTTCCCACTCTAACCTTTCTGTGATTCCATGATCTTGGGATGTGTTTTCCCAGTTGCCCATCACCAAATGCTAAGTAACTCAATTCCAGGGGACAGAAATTTGCCCTCTGGGGAAAACCCAACTGTTGATCTCTTCCTCAGTCAGAACTGAAGCCAAACACTTCCTGAACAGACTAGCCCTTCTAGGCAAGCCAAGCCTCTGAGAGAGAGTACAAGGATGGTTGTGCACGTTCCCCACCTGGGTCTATAGCCTTGAAATCCTGGCAGGAGCAACAGAGCCCAACCCTCTTCCAAGAGAGCTAAACTGAGAGCCAGTGCTAGTCCCTCCCTGCTAGGATGATATCTGGGTGGTCTCCATACTCTGACCTACAAGCTGAAGGCTACCTGTTGCTTGCCACCCCCTTGTTGTTGCTCTGAAGCTGGAGGTGCACACACCATGGAGAAGCTGGTTGCAGCAGGGCTTGGCCACTTGCCACCCAACTTCCCTTGCAGGCAGCCACCACTGCTTGTGTGCTACTTGCATGACCTGGGTCTTCTGCAGGTGTTCCAAGCCACTATCTCTGCCTCATCTGCTCTCTGAGTCTTCAGTTTCCCCAGAGCCTTCAGCCTGTAGCTTCTGTGGCTGTAACTACCTCAGGGCTTGAGCTCAAGTGATTCTGGGTTCAGTAACTGCTTGGGCCCTGGCAACCATTGCATTTGAATTTCTTTTCCTGTGTGTGGAAGACAAGACAGAGTTTGCAGTCTGAATGCATTCAAGCAGCACAATGCAGTTTCTGGCTGCAACTGCTGCCTGCCTGTGAGATGATCACTACCACCCCATGAACACTCCAGGCTTGGAGCAGAGTGACTGGAAAGCTGCTGGTGGAAAAGGACCCAGGGGTGTTGGCTGACAGAGGCTGAAGATGAGCCAGCAAAGGGTCCAGGTGGCCAAGAAGGCCAACAGCATCCTGGCTTGGATCAGCACTTGTGTGGCAGCAGGACTAGGGCAGGGATTGGCTTCCTGGGCTGGGCACTGGTGAGGCCACACCTGGAATCTGAGGTTCAGTTTTAGACTCCTCACTGCAAGAAGGACATTAAGGTGCTGGAGAGTGTCCAGAAAAGGGCAAGGAAGGTGGTGAATGGTCTAAAGCACAAGTGTTGTGAGGAGCAGCTGAGGGAACTGGGGTTGTTTAGCCTGGAGAAGAGGAGGCTCAGGGGAGACCTCCTCACTCTCTACAGCTCCCTGAAAGGAGGTTGGAGAGAGGTGGGAGTTGGTCTCTTCTCCCAAGAAACAAGCAATAGGACAAGAGAAAACAGCCTCAAGTTGTGCCAGGGGAGGTTTAGGTTGGACAAGAGGAACAATTTCTTTCCCAAAAGTCTTGTCAAGGCCTGGCCCAGGCTGCCCAGGGCAGTGGTGGAGTCACCATCCCTGGAGGGGCTGAAAAGTCCTGGAGATGTGATGCTGAGGGCCATGGTTTAGTGGTGACCTGGCAGTGCTGTTTAACAGTTGTACTGGCTGACCTTAAAAGTCTTTTCCAACCTAAATGATTCTGTGATTCTATGATTCTAAGCCCTGCCTGACATCCTGGCTTCAATAAAAGTATGAAGCCTCAGGTCACTGTATCCTTACCTCTGATGACTTGCTGTCTTTCAAGAGCTGTCAGTAGAAGATGTTCTGGTACCTTTCTACAGAGGCAACATTTGTAGCCTGGAGATAGTCTCAGTCCCTTTGAGGAGTTTCTGACACAAGGCTGTGATGTTACAGGGCTGCACCACAAGGAATTCTTCCAAAGGACACCTTAGTCAAAGCAGAAAAAGGGAGGAGGTATTTTGGAAAGGTTGTGCACCAAGATAAAGCTGCTGGAAAGGCTGAACACAGCCTGAGCTCCTTGCAGCAGGCAGCCTCAGGCACTCTGGGGGAGAAGCTCTCATTGCTGTTGTTTAAAGGCTGTAGCCATGACTGCAGATGGGTGCTCACAACATTTTTAGAGCAAATGCTGTAAGTTCAGCAGGACTGACACAGATGTTCAAGGGTTCCTCTGAACTCAAGCTTAGTCAGACCTGCTTAAATTCTAAGCTACTCAGCCTTAATTGGTTTTGTTACAAGATCTGAGCTGAGAGATAGAGAAGTGCTGATGGTTGTGAATGGGGAGCCCTGACCTGGCTGGCTTTAAGTGGCTTAGTTTCCAGCTGAGAGGGATTCTCATGTTTACCCAGTGGACTCTTAACTATTGACATTTTTGGTGGTGATATCATGAGCCTGGCAATATCTGATTTGCACTTAGGTTCTCCTGTAATGGGAGGATTTCAGCAGCTGCACTTCTTTAAGCTTTCAGAATCTCTGTTTCCCTTCCTGGTTCTGGAAGAATTTGCAAAACTAACTCAGAAATGACTGCTGGGGCAGAGGGGGAGAGAGCAGTAAGGTTTTGTTCCTGAAAGCTCATGATTTGGACTGTGTCCTGTGAAGTCTGAGCACTGAGGGGTTAGCAACACACCAGCTTTCAGGTCAAAGAGTGTCTGCATGTTCATGGGTAAGTGGTGGAGTCACCACCCCTGGAGGTGTTCAAAAACCATAGAGATGTGGTACTTAGGGACATGATTTAGTGATAGGTTGATTGTTGGACTTGATGATCTTAAACCTAATGATTCTGTGACTCTGTAACCCACTGCTGCACACACATCAGTGTTCTGGGTCTGGGAAATGCTAAGGCCACAGACTAGGTGAATCTGGCTCTGCTTTTGTTTCAGAGGTCTGCTCCATTAACTCCCACTACAACAGCATGTGCTGCTCCTTTGGGAGGTTCCTCCTGCAGTTTCTGTCTTGCCAGCCATAATGGCAGCTGTGTTATGTGTGGTTAACTTTAGCTCCACAAAAACACCCAGAGCTTGTCAGATGCACTTTAAATAAGGCAGGACTGTGCCAAAGCCTCTCTGAGCCTCCTATGCTTTGTTCAGAAAATGCAAGTGCATCAACGTGGGGAAATGGATAGTCAGAAGTGTTTGGTCAACAGTGGGAGTTTCAGCAGGAAGAAAAGGAAAGGAAAAAATAAAGGGTAAAAATTTCCTGGTTTTAAGCATTTCTAGAAATGCAGAGTTTGGTAACTCCCTGGTCCTACCCTTCCCACAAAATAGACACAAAGTGTCAAGTAATGCATTTTTTATCCCACCACTAACACCCATAACTCTGACCAGTACTGACTGCTTCTCCTTCACTACTAACCTCCAAACAAAACCCTTCCCAAGAAGATGTAGAGACCTTCAAGTGGCACTCCAGAAATGTTACCTATTCCATCTCTCTCTGGTTGATTGTGGAGCAGCAAGTGCAGGCAGGTGGGCTGGTAACCCTGTCAAATTGGAAGTGAAGCTGCCTGGGGTGAGCAATGAGAATGCCAGAGCACCCAGCAGCCACCTTCACTGTTTGCAGAAGCCAAGTGAACCTTAACTCTTGCCCCACCCAGAGCAAGCCACTGGTTTTGCATAGGGGCTGATGGACCCCAAAGGACCTGATTCAATCTGCAATCCTGGCAGATGGCAATTTCAGACAGGGCTGGGCAGCTGTGGGGCCCTTGCAGGTGCTCACCACCTCAAAGAGAGACTAGGAGTGGAGTTGCTGGTTTAGTCATGACTCTGAGCACTGGTGTTTTTTCTCTCCTCAGGAGGCTCTGTCGGTGGTGAGCGACGACCAGTCCCTCTTTGACTCCACCTACAGCACTGCCACTCACCTCCCCAAGGCAGATATGACAGCCTCAGGGAACCCTGACTATGGGCAGCCACACAAGATCAACCCTTTGCCTCCTCAGCAGGAGTGGATTAACCAGCCTGTCCGGGTCAGTGTCAAAAGGGAATATGACCACATGAATGGATCAAGGTAAGGAAAGAGCCTTCCCACATCTACTGAACACTCAGTGCAAAGCACCTCTGCTCCATTCCTGCTCTTGTCCTGCACGTGGTCAAACTCCAGCCTTTGTGGAGGATCAGCTGCCCCTGAAGGTCCTTTGTCACTCTTCTTAGTGCCCTGGGGATCTGGCTCTCCAGCTCTGCAGCATGCATCTCTGCCAGCCTCCACCAAGGCTGGGCATGCTGGGACAGGCTGCCAGGACACAGTTCATGCTGCAGACACTGTGGTGAATCACACATGGCATCACTTTGTTCTGCATCCCACAAACGTGCTGGGGTTCAAGGGGTCCCTGGAGATGGAGGCAGTCGTGCAGACTGAGGTCCTTCATGGCAGTCTAGGAGATGTAACAAAAGAAAAGGCAAGTACCCACAGCTTCTGTGGGAATAAATGTGACCACTGGTGGAAAAGAGAGTTCAGGGGCAGAGCTGAGCAGTGATACAAACCATCAGAGGGACACTGGTTATGATGCATCCTCTACAGCTTTTAGCCAAGGAGGTAGGAGGCCTTCCCCCATGGTTTGTAGGTGGAGCTGGAGGAGATGGATCATTTCTCTGTTCCATGAGAAATAAAAGGCTTGAAAACATTTTATTATTGCAGCTCAGATTGCCTCTTTCAAAACCATTTCTACAAGTCCAAGGCCTGGGAAAAAGTTTCACCTTCTTGGATAGAATCTTGAGGTGTAGAAATTTCAGGTTAAAATACATACAATAAATAAAACCCACTCTATATTTTAGCTTTCAGATTGCATGTTCATTGTAAGAGTGGCTTTAATTTCAAAGTCACAGACAGCTCTAGCACATGCACAATGTTACTACAGGACAGTTAAACAATCCAGGTTTTGTCCTTTAGGGTTAGTTTAAGGCTTCTGTAACAATCTGTTTTCCTGGTTTCTGAGAACCTAGCAGAGTGCAGAGCTTGAAACAAAACAGCCTCACACTTTCAGACTTCTTCAGGGAGAGGATGGTGTTAAAGACTTCAAGCATGGTTTTCTCCTCAAGAGCATACAGTAGATGCTGATTTTACTGTAAGATAAAGGGCTTTGTGTCAGTTGGGCTTTGATGGTGATCATTTGTAGATTGAATTTGATCTTGCCCTGCTTGTACCTTCTTATCATTTCTGGACTTCATGAGAATTACATGGGTTTTTGCACTAGTGTTTCCAGCCTCCAAACTGAGGCTGAAACTAGGGAAATTAAGGAACTAGGGAAAACTAGTTATTTCCTGAAACAGATAATTTCTGGATAACACAGAAAACAGGATGGATTTTGAAAGTACCAAAAGGTTGGGGTTTTTGGATAGTCTTGAGGATTACCTTTGGCTACCAAGCTTAGATCTTTGAGAGGGTGAAGCAGAGTGGGGCTTGTGCACAGGGCTGTGCAGGTCTGACCTCTCCATCCTGCAGAGAGGTGAAACAGTCATGAGGACCCAGGTGGCAGAACCAGCCTCCCATGTGGCACAGGCAACATGCTCCCCAACCACCATGTGAAGAAGCCCTTTGTGACATTGCATCAGGTGCTCACAGCCCTAGTGTCAGACCAGCACAGGGAGTGTTTCCTCCCATTACACTACCTGTCTGTCTCACTCCAGCTAACTTGGAAGGGCTGAGGGAACAAGTAGTCCTGTCACACCAGCTGAGCTACCACAGGCAGCACTTATTTGTGCTTTTCAGACCTCCTGAGCACTTGTTCTGGGTAGGTCCTGTGTTGCTTGTCCAGAAGTTGATGTAACATTCTCACTGTATGTGTATTGCATGTACTTGGGAATGAAATGTGTTGGGCTGAGCTTCCATTGCCATCTTGGTGTTACATTTTCCTCATCTGCTCAGAAAAAAAAGGAAATAATACTTCTCTGGCAAACTGACTCATTAACATCTGTAAGTGCTCTGATATCCATGAAGAAAGGTTCTCCAGAAGTGTGTTTATTCTGGGCAGAAAGGAAATCCTTCTTTATGGGCTTGCTTAAGACTCTAAGATCTTTAGGCAGAATCTGTGTCCTCAGTGTCTCTAAAAAGGGGAGAAAAATTTCCCAACTTGTTAGAGAACAAGACAGTTCTGATGTCAAAGCTAAGCACTGAAATAGCTTCCAGCCTTGCCTTTGGTACCTTGTTAGCACAAGAGCTCCAATCCACCCAAGAAAGGACAACATCCACCTGACTCATCCATCCTCTCCTCCTACCCACGGCTAACACTTTGCCCTTTTCCCTGCACCTCCATCACAGCTCATTGCTAGGGGCTGGGCCACTCCAGTTCCTTGTTCCTCTGCCCATCAGCTGCCTGGCATAACTGAGACCCCCTCTGAGCAGCAAACACCAGTCTCAATGCAGATGAACTGTGGACTGAATACCCAACCCTCTTTCCCCTCCCTCTCTCCCTGCCTCTCCTTCTCCCTCTTGTTTTTCAAGCACTCTCTCTTGCTGGGTTCCAGCTGCCCCCTGAGAGGGAACAGCTTTTATTCTGTCTTTCACCTGGACTTGAAGCACTAGCACTTGCTGCTCCTCGAGAGGGTGGTTTGTGTACTCTAGGGAGTGAGAAAGCTGGAGGAAAGCTGACAGAGGAGGGAGCAGGATGTCAGCAAGGGGCAGTGTCCAGCTTTTCCTCTTTCTCTCAGCACCCAGAAGCAGGTCTGACTGTGTGACAGTCCTCAGCAGGGTGGGAGAAGGGGGCTTTGAAGAACCTCTCCAAGCTGGTTTGCAGAACCCTCCCTCTAAACAACATGGAAACTCTGACCTGCTTTCTCCTTGATGTCAGTCTTTCCTAGCTTGCTCCCAAACTGGCAAGAATTTCCCAGATTGCATACCAGCTGTGTATTGGGGATATACAGGTGGTGGCAGGGATCTGTGTTTGAGGGGGACAGGTAGAACTTTGGTATTACTGCAAGATATTTTGTGCAAGTTTCTAGTATCAGAACCTGGCTGCAGTATCTGGCCTCAGAGTTCATCCTTGTCCTCAGCAGTCAGCTGAGCAGAAGCCAGTGCTTGTGTTTCACAGGGAGCAGTCTCCAAACACAAGGCACTTACAATCCAGCAGAGAAAAATGAAAATCCTGGTGCTTCTTACACCCTCTTAGGCATTAGGAAGAGGGAAATGGTCTTCAATTTGTGGCACTGCTCTGGTGCACACAAACACTAGAAGACCAGCTTGTACTGCACCTCCCCCTGCATCCATCCAAGGACTGGAAGTGTGGTTTGTCATCATTGCTCTTATTGCACCTCTCTCTGCATCCATCCAGGGACTGGAAGGGTGGTTTGTCATCCTTGCTCTTTGCTGCTTTCTGTCTCCTGTTCTGTTCCTAGCCCATTCCAGGAGAGATCTGTATCCTACAAGGTGCTTGTACAGCTCCCAACACTCTAGGTCTGCATTTCTGTTGGGACTTCTAGATGCTTTTGTGAGATAAAAACAATCTTTTGTGTTTAATCAAGAAAGAAAGAAAGAAAATTCCATTCCAATGACTGAAGGGGAAGGATTATTTAAAGAAACACAGGGTAAAGTTTAACCCAAATTACATTCATTTTACTAATAGATCTTTCCTTCTATTTTACATAAGTTCCAAATGCAGAGAGGAAACCAAACAATAGGTGTTCCAGATTCTGGCTGGATTTACTGAGCCACTACAGGTCTGCATTTGTAGCTAAACCCAGAGGGTGATTTTCACACAGACATTACAAAATTTGTGTGATCTTCCAATGTGAAAGACTATTCTGATGTGCTGGATGTGTGCAAACTGCACTGGGTAACCCCAGCTGAGGCTATGAACTTTGTCTAGCTACAATAATGAAGCCAGTGCTTTGAAAATGCTTTGGAGACACTCTCTTGCTTCAGAATAGTTCAACCATCTAAGGTTCAGGGATCCCAGAACGTTTTTATGCCACAATTCTTTTCTCCAAAGATAACAAAGAGACCATCACTGATGTCTGTAAGAATAAAAATCCCCTTTCAGTGACATGTGAGCCCTCTAGTGGGATTCTCTGTGGTGTTCCAGTCCCAGCCACTCTTTGCATTTACCTATACATGATAAATACAATTAATTTAGATCCTCCTGAGCCTCTGTGCTTTCCTCATGCAGTTTGAGGCTTGGAAGTGCTATGACTTCTCCCATCCTTTTTTACAGCTGTCCCTTCTTGCTACAGTGTTTTCCAGTGTGCACCTCCTGAGAGCAGGATGAGAGGCAGGGTTTAAGTGTGGTCAGATGCAAGTTCTGAGGAGCTGAGGTTGTGTTTCTGTAGCTCTGTTCCCTGCCTGTAAGCACAATCACTGTATGTCTGCTCTCAGTTCCTGCACTGAGGGGAAAAAGAAATCAAAATGAATTTGCAGTGTACAGAGGAGAGCTGAGAGGGCTAAATGGGGGTAAATTCTAAAGGACAAAAAAAAGATTGGCAGAGAGGAGGAATGAAAGGCTAGGAAGAAAAGGATAGGAAGGAGGAGGAAATATCCCACTGCTCACAGCTCAGCCAGATTCAGAAATCACTGAAATCCTTTATTTTGCTCTTTCCAATGAAAGCCAAAGGTGATTCCTAGACAGAGGCCCTGGGACAGTCATTGCTTTCTTTTCAGGTATCTGGAATGCAGGCAGAAGCTGTACAGAGGATTTATTAGGCAATGCCAAGCTAGCTGCTAGTCCATTTTGGCCAGTCTAGTATAAACCTTCCCCAAACACCAAGCTCTTGGCATCCCCAGAGACTGCTACTGGAGCTGCTGGAACGAAGAGTCTCTGGCTGGACAGTGGGAATGAGAACTGCTTCATATTCCTTGGCCTCTGGCACTGCCACAGTGAATGCACTTTAGAGGTCCTGTGAAAGCAACATATATCCATTGGCATTAGTTTGGCAAGGTTTTCTGCCCAAAACCTGGGCAAGTCCAGCATGTAGAGCCACTTGAAAGTCTGAAGTCCCTGTGGAAAGCCAAGGATTAGCCTGGCATCTGCAACCCCTTCACACAAACCATGTCAAATAATGAGGAAACCTTTGTATAAATCTAAGTCTGCTTGTGGGTCATGCCTGGACTAAGACAGCAGCTAGATTCCATGAATACACTATTCATGGCTCACAGCTCCCTGTTCTCTTTTGATACTTGAGTTGTTCTCCACACTGAATTCTTCTTTGTGTTGCCCACAGCTATACCTACCTTCTGCTGGGATATTACAGAATCATAGAATGGTCAGAGTTGGAAGGGACCTCAAAGATCAGCTAGTTCCATCCCCCTGCCTGCCAGGGACACCTCCCACTAGATCAGGTTGCCCAGGGCCCCATCCCGCCTGGTCTTAAAAGCTACCAGGGATGAGGCTTCCACAACCTCTCTGGGCAACCTGTTCTACTGCCTAACCACCCTCATAGTGAAGAACTTCCTCCTAAAATCCAACCTAAATCTGCCCTCCTCTAGCTTACACCCATTTCCCTTTTTTATCACTGTCTGACCTATTGTTCAGTTCCTCATCTTAGGGTGGGGCAGGACAGTCATGGGTGTCCAGGAGCTGCAGAGGTGATTCAGTCTGGTAGTGCTGGGTCATTTCCCAGTGAAAGACTCTGTTTGGGTCTGGTAGGAGATGTGGGGTTTCAGAGGACACAAAAGTAAGGAACTTGAGGGTTGGAACATCTCTCCTATGAAGAAAGGCTGAAAGTTGGGGTTGTTCATCCTGGAGAAGAGAAGGCTTCAAGGAGACCTTTTGCAGCCTCTCAGTACTTAAAGGGGCCTAGAAGAAAGATGGGGAGAGACTTCCTAGCAGAGGCTGTTGTGACAGGAAAGGGGGTGATGGATATAAACTAAAGGAGGGAGATTTAGACTAGATCTGAGGAAGACACTTTTTATGCTGAGGGTGGTGAGAGCCTGTCCCAGGTTGCCCAGAGAGGTGGGAGATGTCCCATCCCTGGAAACATTCTAGGTCAGGTTGGACTCTGGGGCTCTGAGCAATCTGATGTAGTTGGAGATGTCCCTGCTCACTTCAGGGCAGCTGGATTAGATGACCTTGAAAGGTCCCTTCCAACCCAAACCAGTCTATGATTCTGGTCTATGATTCTATAATCCTCCCAGTTTCTGTCACTGAAGATCTCATGGTACTTTTCTTGAGGACATCTCAGTCTCCTGCCCAGCTAAGTTTCAGCAATGCTATGCTCAGTTATGTGTGTCCTTCTGCTGTCAAACTTCCACTGGGCTAGCTTTGGATCCAACCACCCTGAAAACATCTGAGAGGGAAGGGAGGCACATCTGTCAGGTACATAGAGTACATTCAGTACCCTGCAGGACTGACAGAGGAGCTTCTCTTCCCAGAGTGCTAAATCAGTGGCTGGTAGGAGCACCTCAGCCCCTTAAACTGCATTTCAGCTTTGTCTCTGATACTCTGCTGTCTGGTTTTGGCTGCTGGGACATAGAGGGCAAAGCAGAGGACAGGCAGGCTCCTAACTGCCCAGCCAAGAGTCTGCAAAGTGAAACAACATCACAAAACCACAGAGGAGATATCTTAGTGCTGATGCTATTTTGGTTCCTTGGATGTATCAGTCATGTGAATGTGCATGATATTCAGCAGAGAGCAGAGACAGCCAAGGGATCTGTGGTCTTCTCATGTGTGTCATTGCATGCCAGTACACAACATGTATGCTCCTAGGCAGATAAGCTTTTTAGGGCATGTTCTTTTCTGAGAGTCTGGCTATATCTTCTAGTTCTCTATGAGTACTATGTATGGAACTATTTTGCCATATAGTGGTGGATGAAAAGCTTCTCAGAAAGGCTTACAAGAAAGATGGGGACAATCCTTTTAGCAGAACCTGTTGTAACAGGGCAAGGGGTGATGGCTTTAAACTAAAGGAGGGAGATTTAGACTTGATCTGAGGAGACCATTTTTTACTCTGAGGGTGGTGAGACCCTGCCCCAGGTTGTCCAGAGAGGTGGGAGATGTCCCATCCCTGGAAATATTCTAGGTCAGGTTGGACTCTGGGGCTCTGAGCAACCTGATGTAGTTGGAGATGTCCCTGCTCACTTCAGGGGAGTTGGATTAGATGACCTTGAAAGGTCCTTTCCAACCCAAACCAGTCTATGATTCTACAATCTATGACCATAAATTGTGTGTATCTCAGCTGCAGGGAAATTTAACAGCAGGGAGGTGAGGGTGAACCTATTAGAAGGACCTTAGGTAGCAGGTAGATGTTCCAGCACTGCTAGAACCTGGGACATGCTGAAACACCATGAAAATGTCACTGTTGTGTCTGAAGGAGGGAGAACTTCATCCTAAAGATGGGAATCCATGAATTGAGGTCTGCCCCATCACCTAGGCTGCCCACACCATTTAAAGCCAGGTGAGGAGCTCAGTCACCTCCCAGAGATGGTGAGCACTAAGCTGAACAGTCTGACACCTTGCAGTATGGATGCTCTCTCTGTTTCACCAAGTCTTCTCAGGACAGCCTGCACCTCAGGAGAATACAAGATCCTTTGTAGTGCCTCGGGGCTTTTCCTCTGCCAGCACAGGCAGCATTTAACACCTGACACAGAGCATTTCACCAGAAGGTTAGAAACGATCCCATTCCCTGTCAAAGCCCTGGTGTCCCTGCAGTTGCTCAGCCTCTCCTCTGACTGCCACGGGGACATTAAACCTTCAGCAGTTTGCCTCTCTGAAGGCAGATTTTGGTTCCCTGCCTGGAAAAACAGTAGGCGAAATAGTAAAACCTTAAATTCAAACATGTGTAAGTTATACATCTTATTTCCATTTTCAAGCAACCTTCCCTCAGCAAGACATGAGGAAAAAATTACCATCTGCCTTCCAATATCTCTGTGGAGCATTTATCTCCCAGCCATGATAACTGAGTTGCAGTAATTTCTCCCTCCCTCCCCAACTTCAGATTAAGAAACAAATTTGTTTAGTGTCCAAACTTGGAAGCCTTGCCAGCTGAACACAGAGGGTGGGATCTGCTGCACTGTCATAGTTCTTACCCTTCAGTGAATGGTTTCCTCCCAGGCCAGTTTGCTTCTGGCAGGGAAGAAGGATGGTTCTGTGAATAAAGCCAGGGACCGAACTGCACTGGGCTCTGTGCTTGCTTCACATAGAGGCTGTGCACTAATGCACCCTTGTAAGTGCATTGTAATTAACCAGCAAGTTCACCATGAGCCAGGAATGTGCCCCTGTGGACAAGAATGGTCTTCTGGGGTGCATGAACTGTGGCCAGCAGGTTGAGGAAGGTTGTCCTCCCTCTCTACTCTGACCTACTGAGGTCACACCTGGAGTCCTGGGTCCAGTTCTGGCCTCCCCCGTTCAAGAGAAACAAGGAACTCCTGGAGAGAGTCCAGCAGAGGCTCCCAAGATGCTGAGGGCACTGGAGCAGCTCTGGCAGGAGGAAAGGCTGAGAGCCCTGGGGCTGCTGAGTCTGGAGAAGAGCAGCCCCAGAGGGGAGCTGCTCAATGCTGAGCAACAGCTGAAGGCTGGGGGCAAGAGGCTGGGACCAGACTCTGCTCAGTGGTGTCCAGGGACAGCCCAAGGGGCACTGGGCACAGACTGGAAGCCAGGAGGTTCCAGCTGAGCAGGAGGAGAAAGTTGTTTGCTGTGAGGGTGTTGGAGCCCTGGCCCAGGCTGCCCAGAGAGGCTGTGGAGTTTCCTTGTGTGGAGAGATTGCCAAGGCAGCTGGAGGTGACCCTGGGCAAGCTGCTGTGGGTGCCCCTCCTGAGGCAGGGGGTTGGACTAGATGATCCCCATAGGTCCCTTCTGAATCCTACCATGCCTGGGATCGTGTGATTCTCTAAGGGTGAGTGCAATAAAGCTGCCCTTCCCTGGTATGTTCTTCAGGGCTGGGATGTGCTGTGTGCCTGTGGCAGGCTGTGGACTGGTATTTTAAGTGACCTTTAGAGCTTGAGGTACTACTGCAGCTGGAGAAAAACAAAATCTGTGCTCTCTATCTGTGGTTTGGAGGTTCATAATTCTCCCAGAGCAGGACAGAGAAAGCCTATTGCTTGCCAAGGGTCTGCATGTAATCCAGGTCATAGCACAGTGCCACCTGAATTGCTAAATGTTCCCTCTTCATCACTCCATCATCTCAGAAGTAAAATTGGAGCCAGAGGCTTTTTCACATGCAGCTTCTGTGGTCTGAAGTTCTTGACTCATGCCTACGGCACCTAAGGTTTCTACATTTCCTATCCAAGTGGTAGACAAGCCTGAAATTCTTTAACTCTTCAGAACAAGCATGAGCCAGTACATCTAGAGCACAAGTGTTGTGAGGAGCAGCTGAGGGAACTGGGCTTGGTTAGCCTGGAGAAGAGGAGGCTCAGGGGAGACCTTCTCACTCTCTCCAACTCCCTGAAAGGAGGTCGGAGTGAGGTGGGGATAAGTCTCTTCTCACAAGGAACAAGTGATAGGACAAGGGGAAACAGACTCAGGTTGTGCTATGGGAGGTTTAGGTTGGATATTAGGAACAACTTCCCCAAAAGGGTCGTCAAGCCCTGACCCAGGCTGCCCAGGGCAGTGCTGGAGTCACCATCCCTGGAGGGCTGGAAAAGCCATGGAGAGGTGGTGTTGAGGCCCATGGGTTAGTGGTGACCTGGCAGTGCTGGTTAACAGTTGGACTCCATGATCTTAAAAGTCTCTTCCAAACCAAATAATTCTATGATTTTCTGATTCAGCCTAAAGACTCTTTATATCCCATACTAGTATTGTGGCATTGTCTTGTGGCTATCCTGTCATTTGGGCATTTTGTGCTCCTTGTTAATGAAGTGAAGAAAGGAGGATCTGTATTTCTGATCAGCTCTGCAGAAATCCCTGAGGCCATGAGGTGAGAAGCACAGTCTTTCTGGCTATGGATGGACTCCACTGCAACAGGCAGATGAAGTGCAGGGTTGGTTTTTACACAGTACAAGAGCTACACAGTCCAGGAAGGCCTCCTAGGAGCATCAAGCTGCATCTGAAGGATTGCTAAAATGCAGCTGAGCAATAACTGATGAAAGGGGAGTGGGAGGTGTAACTGATAGACCTAAGTGATAGGCATTGGCTTTTTAGCTGTTTGTGAACTTTGATATCTCAAATGTGTTAAGTATGACCTTACAGCTACCATGGTCTTTGAAAGACACTTTTCTTTGCACCTCCAACTCACTTTCCTCCAACCAGTTTCATTATCAGAGGTCCCCTCCATAAGACTTGTGATTCACAGATCACCTTATGACATCCATGTGACAGGCCAGGAGTGGCCTCTCTTATACACAGAAACCTCCCTTAACTTTCCACCTTTGGGACACTTGCCATTTCTGTAACCCAGATCTCCTCTTGCTGCACAATAACAACAAGTCACCTGTTTCCTTTCTCCTTCCAGGGAGTCCCCTGTAGACTGCAGTGTGAACAAATGCAGCAAACTGGTGGGAGCAGGGACAGAGTCCAACCCCATGAGTTACGGCACCTACATGGATGAGAAGAATGGGCCTCCTCCCAACATGACCACCAATGAGAGGAGAGTCATTGTCCCAGCAGGTACCACCACCACCAAGCTCTTTGTGTCATGTTCCCTTGCATGCTCTTCAAGATCCAGTGGAATCAATGAGGCTTCTCTAGCCATTCCCTGAGGAATTCTCTGTCTTACAAACCTCAGAAAAAGGAAGGAAATATTCGAGTTTCTGGCTAGTTGGAATTTCCCAGGTTCCAGTGGATCTTCTACTTTCAATCAGGAGAAGAGGTGGATGATTAGTGCTGCTGCTTTTTTTTCCCCTCTGGAATGAAGTGTTGTTTTGGTGTGTTGAACCAAATCCATCTCCCACCATGTGAGAGAAGAATCTGCAGTGCTTCCTGGCACGTGCATGGTATGATCAAAGAGCACAGTTCATAGGCAAGGATAAGCATGGTCTGGACCCAAAATCGAACTGCTCTGATGTTCTGCAGGGTCCAGATGCACTTTCATGTCATCCTGATTCAAAATCAGCAACTTTGTTTTCATTTTTTTGTTAGAACTAGAAAACCAGAGAAGTTCTATTTTGCAGCAACTACAGGATCCTTCCTAAAACTGCTCCCCAGAAACATTCCTGTCCAGTTCTCTGTTTGTCTGTGATATCCACAGCTGCTGGCTGAAGCTGGCAGAGGGTGTCAGATGCATTTGGATAGTCAAGGATGAGGGCTGCTGTGGCAGGCGACCGCTGAAGCCTGAACCTGGAACGAGAGGGAGCCTTGCTCCTGCTGAGTTTATAAACACCATCAGCCTAAACAGACCAGCCCAGGAACTTTCCAGCCAGGGTGATATTATGAGCCAAGTCCTGGCCCAATTTACACACCAAAACTTCCACTGACTTCAAGGAGAGCAGCTTTTCACCCTGAGCTGTGAAGGTTTCACCAGGGTCATAGCAGAGTCAAGCAGCAGATGAACTGTTGGCAGCAATGTACTCATGGAATTCAGCTCTCTGTTCTAGTGGTGACTTGACCACGAACAGATGACAACTCCCAAACATTTGTTTGCTATTTAGGATGAGAAGGAAAAGCTTGAACTGAATCTAGTGAAGGGAAGCCAATAAAAGGTTGATAGCAAATCTCAAAGTACTATTAGGATTTGCTTGGAGACACTGGTGAACCTAGGTGGTAACAGCATCAGGTATGGCCTGGGAAGAGGTAGCTGATGCCAACTGGTCATTATATTACTAAAGATAGCCAAGAGAGAACATTTATCCTGCACTTTACCATGTTATTTATGCATATTTAAAAGACCAAGGATGGGCTAAAGTTTAATATTGTTGTTGAAATAAAGGAAATCATGTTTAGTGCCCTCAGTGGAAGAGAAGGTTCAAAATCTCCTCTTTGAAGGGAAGTGACTAAAAGGACTTTTTTCCCCCCTCATGAGCATCCACAAATCAAATCCATGAGATACTTGTGAAATAGCAGTGATTTACCAGACTTTGGAAGACAATAATGAACATCATCCCAGATCTCTGGCTGCAGGATATGAGGCCAGATTCATCCAAGAAAGGCATTTGGAAATTTTAATATAATCCAGAGTACAGATTTATAGCACATTAGAGTGAAGATAGGCAAGAATAATGTCACATTAGGCTTGCAATAGTAATAATAATGAACTTGAAGCCATGTTTCAAGAAGACAGTTTTTCAGGCTATTCAATGTCTTTTGCAGTGATAAATAGGCTAAACAAATAGCTGAAATTCAAAAGTGTTTGTTTAAAGGGAGACCACAAATTCTCTCTGCCCTCTAGATGTTGAGGCTGGGATGTTTCTTTCAAAGCTCAAGACAAATAACTCTTTCAATTAAGGCAAAACCATCCCTTCCTTGAATACTTCCATTGTACAATTTGCAGTTTTTTGCCAGTGCTTAGAAAGCAGAATTTAAAATTGGCTATTGCCAAATTTTAAAGGAAATCCATCTTTCTTTCCCAAAGCAGACTGGCAAAGATATGAAGGTATAAGTTCTCTGTTTAAAATTCATCTGTAAGCAACCTGGTTTTACTAGCAACCCAGTGTGGAAATGTAACAGTTGTCATCTCAATATTCCTTGGTCTTACTTCTCCATTTCACACTGTTATTCTGCAACTCCACTGCCCAGGAAAGCACCAGGTACAGCCACTACCTGATCTTTTCTTTCCTTGCAGCCCATGCACACACAGTTTTGGGCCAAGGCATTATTTTACTCACTATAAAGTGTGTGGCAGAGACATTTCTTGTCCTTACTCAGAGCACAAGCTGACAGTTGTGTGATGGTTACATGTTTCTGATCCCTTTCTCAGCTGCCACAGGACCTGAGGTGTTTGAGGTATATCTTAGAGGAATGTCCCAGCTGTGATGGACAGATCAAACACCTCCAAAGTTAAGGCTTTGGAGATGTCCCCAAAGTTAAGACTTCACAATCCAGCTGCAGTGGAACATGAATTTGCAGCTTAAATTGTCAGATGGGAAACATGGGGAGAAGCAGCACAGGAAACGTCTGAAAACGCAGATATGCTCTGAGAATGACTCTGTAGAAACAGTATCGTGGCCCAAATTCCTGCTCATGGCCCAAGTTCTGGCTGGGACTCTCTGATCTCATGCTCCTTTCAAAACTCAAGGGATGATTCCTTTTTTTAACTCCTGATGCAGCAAACCAGCACCATGGGGGCTGAAACTCCAGCCGGGTTCAGTCTCTCTCTGACGTCATCCCCAGTAATAAAGATTCCACAGCTGGAGCTGTGCTGACAGTTGATAGTGATGCATGAGACAGTGTAAAATCCACATTGCCCTCCAATAGCTGGCTTGGCTTTTACAGGCCTAGTGGAGGTAGAACTGTGTTCCTGTCAGCAGGGTGAACAAATGTGACTCAGAGATACATGGTGAGCTGCTCTGCTTAAGCAATCATATATATATGTTCTTTTTTTTTTCCAGAGTCCCTTTGCTGACCATAAATACTCAGACTTTAAAATGCCATCTGTTGGGACTTTGTAATGCACTTGTGAAGGATGGTGTGACTTCTCCAGGGCTGATGTAATTATAGAGCATTGCAGACCCAAAGCTGTGACAGGCAATACCCTTTCAAAGGGATGAGTTTGCTCTTGGAAGCTTTTTTTCCAGAGGGAGAAAAGTCACAGTCAAACATCATTAATATTGTTCCCAAGCACAGGCATAAGATTCAGGCAGGTGGGAAACAGGCAAGAGAGCTTCCCCTGCCAGAGGGTCAGTCTGATCAGTTTATGTGCCCTGAGTCTTGTTACAGCACAGGACATGTTCATCTTGGCAAAATCCATTGAAACCAGTAAATTAAAGCCATTTGGTTGTGGAAACAATGGTTAATGCTTTGAGAGGAATAGAGTGAGTGTATAGTGTTACCATCCTTTGTGCTTGCCTTCAGATCCCACCCTGTGGACCCAGGAGCACGTGCGCCAGTGGCTGGAGTGGGCTATAAAGGAGTATGGGCTGATGGAGATTGACACCACCATCTTCCAGAACATGGATGGCAAGGAGCTCTGCAAAATGAACAAGGATGACTTCCTCAGAACCACCTCCCTCTACAACACAGAAGTTCTGTTGTCTCACCTCAGTTACCTCAGGGAAAGTGAGTATTGCCCTGACTCATCCCAGCTCTGACATGCTGATAGGATAAGGTGCCATGAGCACTGAGCTTCCAGGGCTTCTCTTGCAGGGTAAGTAGCAGCAAGGATGAAGGATGAAGAACAGGGAAGGGAAAACAGAGACTGCAAACAAGGAAGGGAGGAGTAAGAAGTGGATTGGAAAGTTAATTTTAACTTAGAGTTAGTGCTGCTATCAGGGAGGTGAAGGACTGAGCAGGACTCTCAAGATGATTAGATAGTCTTACAGATAATAAAAACATCTGTGGCTATATGATAAAAATATATAAATTTGCTGTGGAGATTAAACCAAACACTGACTGATGGGTCACAGGCAACTTATTCCATAACTTTGCATTTAGAGGGCTGTACACTTTCCATAAGGCTTCTGGTAATGACTGCTTCAGAACAGGACTCACAAGAGACCAGAAATGGAGATTTTGCTCTGTTCCTGGAAGCACAGATTTGTTGGGAAGAAGTGAAAATGCAGGAGTCATTCCCCAGATGTAAGTGTGCCTGAAGCAGATGATGTCTAAATGACCTAGCACTCCTAAGTTTTGCTGAACCTCTTTATTGCTTTTCTCTGTCCCCCACTAGAGCATGTGGTGGACCCAATACTCCCTTTTGCTGTATTCTACCCCTAAGACAGAAGCTATGAGCAGGCTTCTGAGCTTTCTGAGAAGCATACCTCAACAGGAGTGACCACCTTGGGGTTACCACACCCTCTTGAGGCTGGGAGTCTCAGATTCAGACCTTTCTAAGAATTTCCTGTGCAACCATGAGCATGTCCATAGTTTCTGCAGGAAAGCTGGGAAGGAACTGTGAATCAGGGAGTGTAGTGATAAGGTGAGGGGTAATGGTTTTAAACTGAAAGAGACTGGGTTTGGATTAGGCTGTAGGAAGAAATTCTTTATGGTGAGGATGGTGAGACACTGGCACAGGTGCCCAGAGAAGTTGTGAATGCCTCATCCCTGACAGTGTTCAAAGCCAGGTTGGATCAGGCCTTGAGCAGCCTGATCTAGTGGAAGATGTCCCTGCCCATGGCAGAGAGGTTGGAACTAGATGATCTTTACAGTCCCTTCCAACACAAGCCATTCTATGATTCTGTGATTCTGAATGTCTCCTCTTCATCTATGCAATGGAGGTAAAAGCATTTCCTTTCTTCATGAAGGTGTGCTAAGGATAATAGTGTCATGATGAAGCCAGAGACCTGGAGCTAAATCCCACAGGCTCCAGTATTTCTCCAAGTGAGAAGTTACAGGAGTGTATTTATTTGAGGACTGAGAATTATTTGAGGACTGATAAATCAGGGGAAGGTGCCATGAAGCAAGGTGGGAGGGCAGGGAGAAAGAAAAAAGGCTATTTTCTCCACTGGGAAGTCAAACTGTGATGTAACAGCAGCTGAAGATGTCTCTCTCTGGCCAGTGCAGAACAGCAGGGAGACAGCATCAGCTGAGGATGTTTCTTCAAAGCTTTTCTCTCCCTGCCTCTGCTAAAGTCAGTGGGAGTTCCACAGATTGCAGTGGGACAAGAGTTAGATCACAGATGGGTGCCTCTGTAAGCCCCACCTTTATTTGCTCTGAGCAGCTGAGCCAAGGAAATGATTCACAACAAGTAACCAAACTGTTGGGCTCAGACAGCTTTGTCCCTCGCGATTTCACAACACAATCGCCTCCCATCCAACAGCACTGCCAAATTTCATTGTTTCAGCAGCAAGTGGCTGCTGGTCCACAGAAGACTTTGGAGATTATTGCAGATGCAAAAAAAGTCAGGTTTGCACACAGCATTGCTTCTACAGGAAATTGTCAGGCAGTCTTGTGAAGCCCAGTGGTGCTTGGGCCAAACCTGCTGACTCTGGCTGCACAAATCAGATGCTTTGTAAACGGAAATGTTTTTCAATTCCCACAAGATAAATACTCAAGTGAGAGACTTGAGCTCTCACGTTGATAAGGCTTGAGAATCCACAGAAAGAGATGAAGGAGTTGTGTGGTTTGTGAATCAAAGAACCAGGCTGAATCTGAAAAGTCTGGCAGAAGATGCTGAGGGCACTGGAGCAGCTCTGTGAAAAGGAAAGGCTGAGAGCCCTGGGGCTGCTTAGCCTGGAGAAGAGCAGCCCCAGAGGGGAGCTGCTCAATGCTGAGCAAGAGCTAAAGGCTGGGGGCAAGAGGCAGGGGCCAGACTCTGCTCAGTGGTACCCAGGGACAGGCCAAGGGGCACTGGGTACAAACTGGAAGCCAGGAGGTTCCAGCTGAAGAGGAGGAGAAAGTTGTCTGGTGTGAGGGTGTTGGAGCCCTGTCCCAGGCTGCCCAGAGAGGTTGTGGAGATTCCAACCCAACCTGGAGATGATCCTGGGCAACCTGCTGTGGATGACCCTATTTTAGGAGTGGGGTTGGACTGGATGATCCCCAGAGGTCCCTTCCAGCCCCTACCATGCTGGGATTCTGGGATTCTGTAATCCCTCTGTTACTCTGGACAGCATCTCCAGTGGTTGTCCCAAGTGTTAGGTGTTCCATCTCTTGGAGAGTTCAAAGAGAGTATCAGGAGTTGCATCCTTGCTCTCATGGCATAAGCCTGAAGACCTAGATTAAGTTGCCACCTTTATATTTGCTACTGTCCATTGCCTTAGGAGCAGATTCCTCATTGATCCTACCTACCTTTAGATACCTGAAGTCCATACGTCAGAAGCCCGGTCACACTGGGTCCTGTTTATAGAAAAGAAGAAAAATGTCACATTGAAATTCAGGATAGTAGTCCCTTAGTTCACACATTACTTTTAAATCCCTCAAATTGGGAGGGAGAAACTTTTGCCTCAATTCCTCTATGCCTCATTTCCCCTTTCTGTAGAGAGGAGATAATAATCCTGCCTTCTTGGTGGTCTTGTTTGTGGAGATGTCAAATCTGTGAAGTGTCCCATGTCTCTCAAGGCCCAGCACAGCAGAGTCCTAATGCATTTGCAACATTTCAGTGCTGAATAACAATCACAAAAATATAATGTTCTGCCAGGGCAGTGCCTGCAATGATTTCTAGGCTATTAAGCTAGTGCAAAACTCCAGCAGCTTTGCTGGATTCAGGCAACTGAGTCATTGCACTTTTACATGGCTTCACAGGAGAGGAGAATTCAGCCCTGGTCCATCCTCAGCTTTCATGATTATACAATAAGAAAGGGTATATATGTGGGACTTAGGGACATGGTTTGGTGGCATGGTGGAGGTAGGTTGATGGTTGAACTTGGTGATCTTGGAGCTCTCTTCCAACCTTACTAACAGTGTTTGTGTGATTTCTCTCTGCTCAGCCCTTTGGCTGTTGTAAGACGTCATGCGAGTGCCGTCCTCGTTAAAGCCAGCTCCTGTCTGCGTGGAGGTCGGGCAGGCTCTGAGGAGCATTCCTTTCCCTGCAGCTGGTCCTAGCTCTGCCTAATGACAGTCTGGTTTCTGGATTGCTGGTTAACTCCCTCCTGGAGTAACGCCTTCCAAAGGAGCTTATTGTTTTTCCAGCCTGGTTTCCAGCGGATGTTTAGTGCCGAGCCTCTGAGCTCAGAGCCGTGGGGAGATGGGCTCTTTTTTTTTCATGGGTTTTCCCCTTTTGTAAGGTTGGTTGTTTCAGAGACATCCAGCTCTGCTCCTGCTCAGGGTGGAGAAAAGGTGGTGGCAACAAAACACAGGAGAACGTTGGGGAATTGCAGCTCTCTAGTCCAGAGTGCATCTGCCCAGTCTCTCTCCTGAAAGGTGTTCGTCCTCTCAGGATGCTATGTGATGACTAGTGAATCCTCAACTTTGGGGTTTGCTTCCAAGAAACAAAGCTGATCTGAGCTTCCTCAGCCTGTTTGCTAGCCAGGCAAGGAGAGCTCCTGAAAAATAGCTTCCTCAGAAGATTTTTAACCCTTTACACTCCCAACCAGAGGAAAAACCTTCTCAAAACTGCTCGTATTGTATAGTTTTGGCACATGGGAGTCCAGACTGAAATAGTAAACCAGGAGCAACTGCAAGACCTCAACACAAGCTCAGTCTTAGTTCTGAAGATAGAAGGTTCAGGTGAGCTATTTAATGTATTCAAGACTAAACCAAACACATACCACAGCACCTTTAGTCTTCTGGCAAAACTGATGTCTGGGTCAGAATAATGCAGTTGTTTCCTGTTTCCATAACCTGTTGAAGCTGTCAGGAATTCAGATGTCTCTGGTCTTTAGGAGATTCCAGACTTGCAGAACCCACTTCTGCAGCACACTCTATCCTTTGGAGTCTCTCAAAACACCCCCAAGTAGTTTTTTTCAGGGAACTTACTAGCCATCCCCCTAAAACCATCATCTTTCTTAAAGTGCTTCTTTCACTTTGCTCTTCAAACTGGTGAAGCCATGCCCTGGCTTTGCTTCTTCTCATCCATCCCTCTGCACCTTGGGACTCCAGATTGGCTGACTGCTGTGCTGGTGTCTCTTTCAAACAGAGCTTGCCTGGTGAATCTTCTCCAGTCAGCCAGTGGGCAGTGAGCAGGGAGAGGTCAATGTTTTCATGCTCTGTTTGGGATGAAGATCAAAGGAAGCCTGGCCTGTCACCTCCTGTCCTTTCCTCTCCAGTTATGGGGGGTCGGGTGTGTGTGGTGTTGTGTACAAACCAGAAGAGCCTGGAGGGGAAAGAATGAGACTGTGGTGAGAAGCAGAAAACTGCTCTGTGGTCTCCAGCCATATATTAATGCCAAACAAAACTCTACTGCTAAATGCAGCAGAACCCTGCTTCTAGCAGGAGACGTGGAGGGGAGGCCACGTGGCCTTCAGAAGGTGAGGATAAAAAAGACTTCCAGATTAAACAGACTTCCAGAGTGTGAAACTAAATTGTTCCTGCATCTCAGAAGGATGAGATGCCTTGGGAAAAGGAAAGCTTTATTGGGGAAAAGCCTCCCCTGCTCTGTTTTTCAGGCTTTTTCCATCTTCCTCTTTAATTAATGCAAGGGGAAAAAACAGAAGGAAGGAAAAGTTGAAGGGAGCCAGAAGATAACAAGTTTCCTATTAATTATAGCAGAATAGTCCTGCACTTCATTAATAATTGCAGTGGTTCCAGAAAGAGCTGATCTAATCTAAGGTATCCCTGACCCAGTGAAGGGTAGGAGGGAATAAGAACAACACAAAAATTCATGGGAGCCAAAGTTTTGCCCAGGATCAAGCAAGGGAGGGAGCAGCCTGGCCTCTGTCTGTCTGTGTGTCTGTGTGTCTGTCTGCTTCTCTCTGTCCTGATCTGTACCTCTGGCTTTCTCTCTTTTGCTCCTTCATTGAAAGCCCTTAATAGGAAACACATTTCCTTTTCTGTGGTGTTCCCACCAGAAACCTCAGACTGTCGGGCAAAGGTGAGAACTTTTAGCAATTAAACTGGGGGAGGCACCAGCCCTTTCCAGTGGCTTAGGCTGCATTTTTTAGTGTAAAGTAGCCATAGGTTGATTATATAGCCTTGTTCAGTGCTATTCATCACCCCACCCCCTCAGCCCTTCAGAGCAACCAGGCATTTGCAGCCTATTTAGTCATAGAAAACTGTGTTTCTGAATTCCCCAGCACTTCCCTGTCTGGCTGGGCCAAGCCAGGCTGGGGGTTGCATTCAGGATCTACTTCAAATAACCTGAAAAGGAGAGAGTGGTGAACAGGAGTTTCCCTGCAGATATTGCTTCAAGGGAGAAATGCCAAAGGCAGAAACGCTCTGGTGAAATCATGACTTAGGTGGACAAAGCTGTTGCAGCTCCTCAGCAGCAGCAAAAGGCCAGCCAATCTCTCTCAATATTTAAGCCAAACACTTTGGATATCTGCAGCTTTCACAGTCAAGGTACCCTTGGGATCCCTTTGAACTCTTTCCCTCCTAGTTTACCACGTTATCCATCCCGGTCTTTTGAAACATCCTGTCTTGCAGCATCTGGTAGCATCCATCCTCCACTCCCTATGGACAGCCTTTGTTTTCCAACACCTTCTACCACTGTGTACATGCTGGCTTGTGCATGGTTTTGGCTTTGTTTGCAATTGGGGAAGAAAAGAAATCCAGAGGAACACAGGACCAGTAAGATCCAGCATCTGCAATGGCTATTGCTTCTGGCAGTGAACTGCCTAAGCCTCAGCTCTCAGGGGAAAACAACTCCTACTGTGAATAGTACTGAGGAGCAAGTGAGGTCAGTGTTACTTGGGATCATGTGGGTTAGAGGAATGTGGAGACTGCATGGCTTAGTTACAAGATCCTCACCAATTAGTGTTCTAGTACCTCCAAAAGAGGTGTTCTTAGCCCTGCCAAGGAGTCTGGAGATTATAGAATCATAGAATGATTCTTATTCTAGAATGAATGGCTCAGGTTGGAAGGGACCTTAAGGATCATCTAGCCTCAACCCCCTTGCCATGGGCAGGGATGCCACACACTAGACCAGGTTGCCCAGGGCCACATCCAGCCTGGCCTCAAAGACTGCCCAGGATGGGGCAGCCACAACCTCTCTGGGCAACCTGTTTCAGTGCCTCACCACACTCTGGGCAAAAAACTGTCTTCTCATTTCCTGTCCAAATCTCCCCTCCTTCAGCTTGTATCCATTCCCCCTTGTCCTGTTGCAATCTGACCAGCTGAGAAGCCTGTCCCCTTCTTTCTTGTAATCCCCTTTAGGTACTGAAAGGCTGCTATAAGGTCCCCCCAAAGCCTTCTCTTCTCCAGGCTGAACAACCCCAACTCCCCCAGCCTATCCTCATAGGGGAGATGCTCCACACCTCTGATCATCTTTGTGGCCTCCTCTGGACCCACTCCAAGAGGTCCACATCTTTCTTATGCTGAGGAGCCCAGAGCTGGATGCTCTACTGCAGGTGGGGTCTCTCAAGAGTAGCATAGAGATGCTCAGGGGCAGCACAGCATATGCACAAATCTGTACTATCTCCAGTGTGTTGTTTAGGACCAAGAATCTTAAAAGGGACAAAATCCTGTTGAGTAGAGAGATGTGTGGCTATGAAGAGCAGAAAGTGTCTGGAAAAGCACTTCCCATCCATCCCCACCCATGGCAAGGCTGGTTCCCTGCTGCAGTTCACATCAGCAGTTCCCCTGCCCTGTTAGGAATGTCACCTCCTGATGCAGCAGGAAGTTTTCCCAACAGCTGTAGGGAAGGTGAGCTGAGAAGATTGTGCAAGGTAAACACAGAGAACTAGACAACCATGAAATGTGTATTACATGCTGGCTTTCAAGAGCTCCAAGGGCCTCTTCCTCCCTTTCTACAAGAGTCTGCAGGAGAACCAAAATAAAATGCTTGGAAAGGAACCTTTCCACCATAGACTGCAAAACAAAGAGCTTCCCCAATGAGTTCTTTTTTTGTGCTTCTCCTGAATAGTTTTGTTTCAAGTGGGGCTGGTTGGAAAAGCCACTCTGAACCAAGACAGCTACTTTTGAATTCCACAAAGCTTGGGAGATGCTAGAATAACACTGAGATTTTTGCAGATATTGGCCCAAAACCAAGCATGTGCCACTCTAAAAATGTTCAGATCCTGACAGTGTAATTCAAGTCACTTCTCCTGTATGTTCCTCAGAGGGGAAATTTCTCTATCACAACTAGAGAGGGAAAAACTCCTTCTTTAACCTGTAATTCAATCTGTGCCACAGTCATTTCCAGAGACTCTACTGTACCTGTAGAAATGCACTGTACAACCTCACCCATTTATACCAGTTCTCAATGGAGGACATCAAGGTGCTCAGTGAAGAAGGCAAATGGCTTTATTTTGGCTTGCAAGTGGAGAAATGGTAGCACAGGTGTGACACAGAGCTACCACGCTTCTAAGAGAATTTCATACCCATCATAGAAAACCTGTGCCTAATTATCTGAACAATTTGGGCTTTGGATTCTACTGACAGCATTTTCTCCCTGCCTGCAGAGCACATTCAAAGTGCAGTAACTCCTTTCCTTTTCCTTCCAGGTAGCTCATTGCTGGTCTACAATCCTCCATCCCACACAGAACCTTCCTCACGTCTTGCCACCAAAGAAGGTCAGTTTTTGCATAAAAATGTCCTGGCTTCCTGTGCTCTCACAATGGTTTTGTTTAGCTTCAGACTAGACCTTTTATATAATATCCTTGGCATGAAAATGCTCTGCTCTGCATGTACAGCATGGTTAGAATAGAGTCATTCCCAGTTTGCAGCCCCACCCATGCTGCACATCACCTCTCCACAATGGGGGATTACTGAGCTGATGAACTGAGGATCTATTTTCTGTATGTGATGGGGAACAGTTTGGAATCTCAGGTATCCAACAAAGACTGTGGCATTCTTTCTCTCTGAATGAGTTGATAGTTGAAAGGATAACATTTTCTCACAAGAAATGCCATGACTGAATAAAGGCCACTCAGGTCTTCCAAAACCATGCCTGTATCTGTCAGCTGGTTTCAGCCAGTAGCAGAACAAGAATATCTTTTTGACACATTCATTTTAGGATATTTTGATTTTCCTTTTCAAATAACTCCAAATTTGTAATCTATTGGACATTATGACCATGTAGACAGAGCTTAGAACTCTGAAGTTTAAAATAACACACTTGAGGCTCCTCCAGGGTTTTGAGTTGTTTGTATATCCTTCAGTCAGATTTTTCAGGTTTTCCTCTGCACTGATTTTTCTCTTCCTTTCTGTTGTTTTCAGTGAAAAGCTGGCTATCTCAGTGATGATAAAACTATCAGAGTTGAGGTGGGGCATGATGAACATCCCTCACCTACAGTAGGCACAGCTGGACAGTTGAATTATTAAAGACCAGACAAGGGGTTAAAGACCAGACCTGGTCCTGTGCTCTCTAACTTACTGTGTAGGATGAGAAGCCTTGAGTTTGGTCTTCCCTTCCCTTTGTGTAACTTCAGGACCATTGGTTTCCTTCACCAAACTGCACTTAGCTCCCCCATGTGAAGCCTCATGTCTGCAGTAGGACATAACCCACCTAGATGCAGTCTGCTCTCCTGCCAAGGCAGTTTCCTCACCTCATATCCAAACATTTCTGTGCTTGTAGGAGAACATTGATGAGCCACAGGTTTGCATTTCAAAGAACAGTGGGAAAAGGCAGAAAATCTTTTATTAAGCAGCTGGGGAGAGAGAGAGAAAAAAGCCAATTTGACTGAAAGGCTGCAGCAGATCCCACATTTAAGAAGCTCCTGCTTGGTGTGTCTGGCTGCTCCACTGACTAGCACAGCTCTTACAGCCAGCACTTCTTTCTCACTACACCACACTGCATTTCATCTCCAACATCTGTCTTGGACCCTGGACACAATATCAATGCTGATTTTTACAGCAGCTTCTTTTGTCCAGCTTCTAACTATCCACTTGAGCTGCCTGTTCCCTGGCATGTGTTCTCTCTTTATGAGGCAGGCATTAGCTGATAAAATATGGTACATTACAGGGACAAAGCCATTCAGGCTTTTCTGGGACTGACTACTTTGATGCTAACAGTCAGCTATTTAAAATCACTAAAAGCTAGGCTGGCTCCTCTCTGAATAAAGCAGACACACATGCACATGGCCCTCCCCAGCTCCCCCCAAACATACAGGCACATCCAAGACTGGGCCCTTTCTGTCTCAGGCCAGGTGCTTGCTAAAAATAAAGGGAAGAAAGCTGCCTTTTTTTTTGGATGAGAGAGAAATGCTCTGTGTAAAATTGCACTCCTCTGAATGTTTAATACCCTTCAGCTTTGCAAGTTGGGCCTAGAGTCACTCAGACAGAAAGAAAGTGGAGGGAAAAAAATGTTCTTCCCCCTTCAGTTTTACTGCCCTCGAGTGTGTTCCTCTAGTGAAGAAGTTTGCATTTGATTTCTGTCAGCTAGGCAATGCTAGCTTCACATGGTGCTTTCATCATGTCTCAGTGAAGGACTAAACACACCCCTGGGATAGTCAAATAAAAATTAAGAGCCAGCATTGAAATCCCATCTATTCCTCTTCCACTTCTCCCTCCAATGCATACATTTCCTCTGCCTTCATTTGATGCCTGAATACTGTTCTAGGACAAACCAAGCCACTTCAACCTCCTGTGACTGATCCATGCTCCAAATGTTATTTGTGAGATAAGGTAGCAGGATAGGAGACAGGTGAACATGACAGGCTGACAGATAAGGAATTGGGGAAGCACAGTGAAGTGTCTTGTCCAATATCACAGAAGAAACTTGTGATGAACATAAAACTGGGCTTGCAACTCCTCAGCCTCCATCTAGTCTGCTAGACAACAAGATTTTCCTTGCTTCCTTTCAAGGCTGTTTAATGGGCTCCCTTCAAGAAGATGATATTCTTTTGGAAAAGGAATTTCAGGTTAAAAATCATGATTATTAGTGAGTGTTCTCTTGTCTCAGCTTCTCAAAAGATGAGACATTCCCTTTATGTTAACACACCTTAAATAGACTCATCCTGTAAATATTTCTTCTCTCTATGCCTGTGAAGAAAAACAAACGAATTCTTCTAACCATGCTCCCTTGAGGCTCCAAAAGCAGGAGGAGATGATGAAGTAGTGCAATGCACCTCAGAGATAAGAAAAACCAATACTCTTTTCTTCCCTCCTCCTGCAATTTTTCTTCCATGTTCTCTAAGGTCACATAGCTAATGTAAATGACTTGCCTGTCCAAATTCCAGGGAGAAATGAATGCTCTTTGCATACATTTACACTGTGCTTTATATATCATATTTCTGCCACAGACTGGGAGAAAAGAACCCATATGGCACAAAAAAGGTAGAGCTGCAGCTGCTTCAGATGCAGTGGAAAGGTTTCCTCTCTCCTGAACCTGTTATCTGTAACAGCAGGACATGCTCTGTCACCACAGCAAGGACAGTGTCACCAGGAGGACAGGACACTGCTTGACCTATGGCCTCTGCTGGCCAGGGCAGCACTGCTGCCACAGGACTGGGGTTTGTGCCTTGGCTCTGGAGACAGAAATGCCTTGGCTGGTTGCAGCTGCAGGCTTTACTCCCCTTTTCCCCCTTCTGTTTTCTGCCCTCTCACTTCTCTTCTGCAGTGCCAGCTCTGCCTGCAGAAGAACCTGTGGCACTGCTTTAGGAGAGTTAAACTGCTTTGACAGCAGAAAGAGATACTCTCAACTTATACAGCACAAAGCATGTGCATTTTGTTCTCAGGTCATGTAGGTAAAGACCTTGTTGTGGTCAAAGAGGTCTTGTTGCCTGAGCTTCTTTGCTTCTCAGCCTCATCAGCACTCCAAAGTATGGCATTTAGTGTTATTGGTACAAATTGTCTTCAGCTGCCTTTGAGAAATAAATTGCTCTAATGAAAATCACCAGTGTTTTCTGGCTAGAGAGCAATTTTCTGGAGAATGCAATGAGGTTGCTGTCATTGCTGGATGGAAAGATTTGTGTCCCACTCCCAGCACTCCACTGGAGAGATACTCTGTTTCATTTTCTGTCTCTGTCTAGAGCAGTGACTGACCTACTGTAAGTACCTGAGCCATGGGAGAAGAATCTGAGCCCATTACCTGCCCAAGTCCATGGAGGTTTTCAGTTGCTTGCCTTCAGAAAGGTGTCATTGAATGAGGTTTCCATAAGGAAATGGAAATTATATACACCTACAACAACATTTAGGAGGCTGCAGAGCTGTGTCTCTCATGATTCTGAGCATTCTGGCCTCAACCCAACCCATTTCTAAAGTTCATGCTTGCTTTGAAGTATGCTGGGGTCTGCATAACTCACATGTTTAATATGCAAGCCTAAATGCTGTGCAGGATTTGAACCCAAGCAGGACTGTGCTGGCAGTTTCCAAAGGGACAGAGTCAGGATCTGTTCTGTGTAGAATTACATGTGTCTAAACAGGCATCTAGGAGTGGCTGGTGTGTGTATGTGGTGCTTTGTAGCATGTGCTGATCCACAGCCAAGTAGCTAGGTGTGCAGTGAGGTGGCTGATAAGGGTGGAGAGATCTTGCCTGGCTGCTTGCCTCCAGGTTACATATGATCTTGATGAAAAGGTTGCATCCAGCATGCATCTTCCTCCTCCAGCACTGTCCTCTGCATGCCTCAAGCAATACAGTTAGCTTAGAATAGTGGTAAACCAGCACTAGCCCCAAGTCCAACCTAAGTTCAATCCAACCTCATTTCAAGCAGAGCCACCAGTACTAGCCCCAAGTCTCATCAATCCAGCCTAAATTCAAGCAGAAGACAGGAAAAAAAATCGATGTGCCACCTTATATTTTCAAAGAGGGAAGAAATTTGTATGTGGACTCATGGCTATGGATGTAGGGGATGAATTGTAAGGGTTTAGTCCCATGTTGCATTACTGAAGGGCTCAGGAAGGATGAACACTAAGGATGCTGGGGTAGAAGGTGTGTTTGCCTGTGCTTTTTGTTCAGTTGCTGCCAAATTTAAAGAAGTTAAAGAGATCAGGGAGCTCTGAAGCTCACAGTGTGGTTTCCAGTGGGTCTGTCCCCATGTTACTTGTGAGCCCCTGGGGAGGTGTTTCCTGATTTTGGAGCATTTAGAAGATCTCTTTCATGCCAGTCCCCTGGTACCTAACAAAACATGAGTCTCTGCAGCTGCTTTGCTCCCCATCAGTGCTGCAATCTCTCTCCTCCTTCCCCAGCAGTTTCCATTAAATCAGAAGGAACTCTTGAAAGCTCATCTCTCTCACTTGTCAAATTCAGTCACAATTTTGGGTGACAGGTTCAAAAGTTGTAGGGGACTGAAGGGAGAGGGGCAGGGAGCCCACAGGCAGCAGGGCTGCATCAGCACAGTTCCCAGAGGAAAAGAGTCTCCAATTCCTGCCTAAAATCCTTCCCTTGAAAAGGTCATTTCTCAGGTCTAAAAGGTTGTCATGGGAAGAATATTGACTGGTTTCATTAAATTCTTCTGCTGAGGGTGTCAGCAAAGCTCCTTGTTCACAGCACAGGTTCTAAAATCTCCAGTCTTAGTCATGTCAGGGAAAAAGCAGTTGCAGCTTTATACCTCTTAGTGGTCTGTAGATGCTAAGACATTTGTTGGTGATATTTGTGTGCCTGGTGATGAAATAGCCCATTTTTAGCTGCAGAGCAGAAAAGGGGGGAGGGCATTTTTCTGCTTCACTTATTGCAACTGTGTGGCCAAAGCAGGGATTTATGATTTCAGGAGAGACAGTAGCTGGTGCTCTTGGATTTCTTCCTTTTTCCCTTTCTTTTTTTTTCTTCCTTTTTTTTTTTAATTGTTTTCCTTTGAAATTCCAGAGTTAGTGTTTTGTCTGCTTTCTCCCTGACCCTCTTCAGAGGCAGGCGTGTGTTTTTTCACCAGAAAAACTGGAAACAAAGAATCGTTGTCTTGAAGCTGTAGCAGGCAGGAAACCCAACTCACAAGGGATCACCCTGAGCCAGAGCTGTCCCAGAGTAGACTCCAGTTCTCTGAATTCAACCTGACAGCTTGTCTGGAGCACTTTCTAAGTAACCATTATCCTTCCTTTTCTCCCAGCAAAAGAGCTATTATTTTTTTGCCTAAGGTGCACTGCAAGCAATGTTTTTGCACATGGAGGAGGGGGTGTCACACCTTTGCTGGGGTGCAGTCCCTCCAGTGAAAAGCTCTTGGAAGTTCTTTGGCTGTTTCCTAAGGAAGAAGCAAATTTACTTCCTTCTAATGAGTTAAATGCTCTAAAAATGTGGTGGAATGTCTGTGCATGTGTCTTCCCCTTTTCTTATGTGTGTGTTGCTGTGAAAAGGGGGTTTTTTGCCATGAATATGCATTTTTTTTTCCTTTACTTCTGCATTTGAGTATTTTTCTAAGTGCAAGCATCTCAACTCTTTGGTTTTAGCCCTTGGTGTGCTGGGGTGTGGAACATGCACTGTACTCTGAGTAAAACATGCACAGTGATGTTTAGGTAAAATGCCCTGAGTTGGAAGGGACCCAGGAGGCTCATTGAGTCCAAGTCCTGTCTATGCACAGGACA
The DNA here is from genome assembly GCA_013399015.1 of Galbula dea. NCBI lineage: Eukaryota > Metazoa > Chordata > Aves > Piciformes > Galbulidae > Galbula > Galbula dea. The sequence continues at coordinate 1,426,235 of VWZX01008139.1, forward strand.
ATCCTCCACCCCCCCCAAAAAACCCCACCATGTCTCTAGGAGCATTTTCCAGGTGCTTCTTGAACTCTGCACAGTGCTGTTGGCCTGAGCGTGCACACCCCTGGATGTGTTGGGGATCACTGTATGGGAGGGGTGCTCTGGGAGGGGTTCTCAGGACACATATTCATGCACTGCACACTGGGACTTCTGCTGTTGATATAAAGCAAAAAGCAGCAACAACTCCACAAGTTCTCATTGCTTCCTCCTTCACTTCAGAACATGTCTGTGGAAGCGTTGCACAGGGAAGCTCAGATGCCAGCCAGGGACCCCACTGCTGCATGCCTCAGGGAGGTTTTCATAGCCATTCTCACTGGCTGGGGGCTGCCACCTCTGGCTCAAAGCAAACAGGGAGTGACTCCAAGTTGTGGAGGCCAGAGGCCTCCTCTGAGTGTAGAAGCACAGCTCCAGGCTCTAGAGCTGCAGAGTGCAGGAGCTGCCTTGTGTCTCTCTGCCAGGCCAAGTCTAATGAGGGAAGGGGATCTCACACCTCAAGCTGGAGTCACCTGCTTTGGGAGAGACCAGGACTGACCCTAAGCATAACCCTGTCTGTGCAAGCTGAATGAGTCCTCTTTGAAAATCCTCAATCTCAGTTCTGTGCATGCACTGCATTAAGCTCCAGGTCTGGCTCTGGAAATAAGTGGGCTTCAGCCACAGTACTGTGTTGCAACACTGGATCCAGAAGAGGAGTTAAACTGGAAGGGTTTGCCCACTCTGATCTGTATTTCCATGGGGATAGCAATGCAAACCTGGGCTCTCAGCTCCTTCCAGAGATTCCCCAAGTTAAATCTGCTCCTCATACTCATGCTCTGCAGCAGATTTCTTATGTAAATCCAGCAGTCACTCCCTTCTCACTTGGCTTCAGTTGACTTCAGGTCAAAACCCAATATTGTTCTAAGCCTGGACTTTGCTCTTTGTGCCAGTTCCTCATCTTTAAAACAAGTTAATAATGATGTAGAAATGTTTGATAATTTTTGATTATTATAATTATTATCATTTTAATTGTGAAATAACAAAACAGTCTGATCATGAGGAATATGAGTTGTTTTGAAATGATTTTGCACTCAGCTAGTGGCTTCCTCTTAGTGGAGAGGCTTAGAATGACTTCATTCCACATCTGATCCCTGTGCTGCTGATTCTTTACTGCAGAGAGCAGGACATTGTGGTCTTGAAGTAGAAACAGAGAAGTTTGGTGCTTGAAGGCACTGAAAAGTCTTGTGTAATCATGAGAACAGCCATAGCAACACTGGCCATGAGTGACATATGGCATGCATGCCAAGCAGATGTTTTAATTAGCAGAAATAGGACATTGAAAAGGAATTCATTGCAAAGCAAATGATATTGTGAGTGAGATTTCAAGGCCTCAGAGCACACAGTTTTGCCACAGATATAACTCATGTGCTGTAGTGCTAAAGGTGATGGGAAGGTAATTGCCAGTTTGCACCAACCACCTCTTGTAGCCATTTGCAAAAGCTAGAGATGTTCTCATACTATGCAGTGCTGCCTGGCAAAAAAGGACCTGGAGGTGTTGGTCAGCAGCAGCTGAACTTAAGCCAGCAGAGTGCCCAGGTGGCCAAGGAGGCCAACACCATCCTGGCTTGGATCAACACTAGTGTGGCAGCAGAACCAAGACAGGGATTGTCCTCCTAGACTGGACACTTGTGAGGCCACACCTGGAATCCTGGGTTCAGTTTTGGGCTCCTCACTGCAAGAAGGACACTGAGGTTCTGGAGTGTGTCCAGAGAAGGACAAAGAAGCTGGTGAAGGGTCTAGAGCACAAGTGTTGTGAGGAGCAGCTGAGGGAACTGAGGTTGTTTATCCTAGAGAAGAGGAGGCTTGAGAGAAACCTTCTCACTCTCTCCAGCTACCTGAAAGGAGGTTGGAGTGAGGTGGTGGTTAGTCTGTTCTCCCAAGGAAAAAGTGGTAAGAGAAAAAGGCCAGGCAAGATTTAGGTGGATATGAGGAACAATTTCTGCTCTGGCCCAAGTTGCCCAGGGCAGTGGTGGAGTCACCATCCATGGAAGTGTTCATAAAACAAGTAGACATGGCACTTGGCAACATAGTTTAGTAGCCATGAGGGTGTTGGATCAATGCTTGAACTTGATGATCTCAGAGGTCTTTTCCAACCTACAAATCTCTTCCTGACATCATAAGCTTTAGCACTTGATGTTTTGGGCATTTAGTGTGTATACCTGAAGCCAAAGAGGGCCTGGGAAGAACCTTACAGACTCTGCAACCTTTACTTTTGCTGCCATCATTTAAAACAATGAGTCTAATGTTTCTAGGAGGATTTGGAGGTGGTTTTGGTTTCCCTGCACCTCCAGAAACCCACAGTCTAGGTTTCTTCTCTCCAAATGGCTTTAAACACAACCCCACCTCTTCAATGTGATCTCCAGGAGGTTAAATGACAGGAGTGTGAGGGCTGGACACTCAGCAGCTTGGCAAACCTTGCTTACATGTTTGGTTTGCAGCAGTAGTGTTTTTTATTCCCATGTGTCTGCATTGGGACTCTTCCAAAACACCAGAATAGTGCCACCACACACAACCTCACCTTGGGAGGAAAAGCAGTGAGGTCCTGTGCCCTCCTTTCTCTCTCTCCCTGTAAACTACTTGCCACAAAATAGACCCCAAGTGACTACTTAGATTAATCACAAGTCTGGATTCCCTAGGACACCTAGTTCTGCTTTCCCCATTTAGAGAAGCTAATTTAAATTCCAGCTACTGAGCCAGGATCCTTTCTTCCTACTGAAGCAGAAGGACTCATTGCAAGAAACAGACTGTGTTCTGCATGGAGAATCCCATGGATCCCATAGACTGACTCTGATTTGGAGTCTTTCCCTTCCCCTTTCCCTGATTTCCTTCACCAAAATTCAGAGTTCTGGGAAACTTTTCTTCCTGGCTCTGTACCATCATTTAGGACAAGGTACTTTCCACCCTCTGGCTGCCTAATCTTGGAGGCATCAGCTCCAGTAGGCAGGGACTAGAGGGCTTTCTATATTGCTTAGCACCTACCACATTGGGGAACAGGAAGAACTTCTGGAGGTGCCTCTACAAGTTTGTTGCACGTGTGTTTCTCCAGACATCTTCTGCAAGAGCTGACTCCAGGAAGAAATCCCATCTCAGAGGATGAAAGCTTCATGGGAGGTTTCAAGCCACAGCCAGCTCTGCAGCAGGACCCCTCACAAGTGAAATGGGGTGGGGACAGCATTTGCTCAGTCAGAGCTCAGCATTTGGACTCTTCTGTGTTACATAGACTATTCGATTGCAGGATGCTGTTCAATTTGGACATGAGGTCCCCTGGCTATTGTGTTAACCCAGGGATGACACTACCCAGGGGTCTGACAGAGGGAGCTCATGTTCAGACCAGTCACTCTGCACCTTGACAGTGAGCCCCAGCACTTCATAAAGTAGCTTAGCTGGAAAAGAGCTGCTGGTGCTGCTGCTGTTGCTGCTGCTGCTGCCAGCGATGCCATCAATAGGATAAGGAGCCTGGACTGGTGTCAGCCTGGTCTCCCAAGGACCAGAGGAAACAGCCTCAGGTTGCACCAGAGGAGGTTTAGGTTGGACATGAGAAACAATTTCTTACCCAAAAGGCTTGTCAAGGCCTGGCCCAGGCTGCCAAGGGCAGTGGTGGAGTCACCACCCTTAGAGGAATTGAAAACCCATGGAGATGTGGTGCTGAGGGCCATGGTTTGGTGGTGACCTGGAAGTGCTGGCTGATGATTTTAAAGGTCTCTTCCCACCAAAAGGATTCTAGGATTCTATGAGTAATACATCATGCTTCCCACACTTGCTTTCAGTTAAGGTCACCATGGCAGCATAGATGGCATTGCAGGTAAGATCCCCCTGCAGTGCCTACAGAGCATTTAGTCCATAAATGACCCAGCTCCACTGCATCCACCTAAAACCAATAAAGCCTGAAAAATGAGGATCTTACAGGCCCAGTGTCCACCCTTCCCCTTATCAAGGCTGGTAGCACACAACTACATCTAAATCTGCTTCAAGTGAAAGAGCTCCTACAGAGATAGCAGGATGAAGGAGCTGTCAGCACTCACCAAGCAGCTGAGGAAGCACAGGGACTCTGAGCCTATTGTTCAGTTGAAATCCCCCTTTGCTTCTCCTCTTCATCCCAACCCCTCAGATTTACAAAACACTATTTAAAACAAAAATTAAGAACTTTGTAAAGTTTATCAGAGAGGGTTTGCCTTCTAATCCATCATATCTTCAGCACAGATTCCCTAATGGCTTGTTCATTGCACTGCATTCAACTTGAGAGGACTGCTAGGCACCTGGGATGGTCTTTACTGTGCTGTGGAAATCTGCTCAGGGGTTTTAAGCCCTGCTTCCTAAGGAAATGAGTCTCTGCATGTCTGCCCATCTGCCCCTAGCCCACAGCAACATTTGAGCCTATTAGTCTGTTTAGGCTCAATATGATCCAGAGGTATGGGGAACGGGAGTGAAGCAGCACTCAAGCTGTCAGCTGGGAGCTAGAGGTGTCTGCAAAGGTGGGCTGGTGCTTCAGTGGAGCCTGCCTCATCTTCCTGACTGCAATGTCACACCTCCTGCACTTACCCAGCACAATGTGCAGTCATTCTCCAACTCCACGTGCCAGAATCTCACTCAGGGCACCTCTGGGACACACTCCTCATCTTTTTAACTCTTCCTTTGCTGCACCAGACAGTCTGACAAGAAGAAACTGTGGAGGTTTGGATAATTTAGCTCATTTCTTGAACTATATAGGACAGCCTGGCTAATGCCCAGCCTTGATCTTGCTAACTTTACCATGTTTTAAGCCTTTTCTCAGCCTTCTGCAGGGCCTAGTAGGTAGTTTGCCCTCTGTGTTAATTCTGATTTACACCTAATTCCAGAGTCATGGATTGATTTGAAGGGGGAGTGGCACCACAGATAATCATAGATTCATAGAATCACAGAATCATTATGGTTAGAAAAGATCTCAGATCATGCAGTCCAACCACCCAGCCAACACTGCCATGTTCACCACCAAACCATGGCCCTAAGCACCACAGCTACAGGTTTTTTGAACACATTTTTTCCAGGGACAGTGATTCCATCACCTCCCTGGGCAGCCTGGGCCAGTGTCTGATAACCCTCTTGGGGATTAAATTCTTCCTAATATCCAACCTAAACCTCCCCTGCTGCAACTTGAGGCCATTTCCTCTTGTCCTCTTGCTTGTTACCTAGGAGAAGAGACCAACCTCCACCTCACTCCAACCTCCTGTTAGGTAGTTGGAGAGACCAAGAAGGTCTCCCCTGAGCCTTCTCTTCTCCAGACTAAACAACCCCAGTTCCCTCAGCTGCTCCTCATAACACTTGTGCTCTAGAGCCTTCACCAGCTTCATTGCCCAAATGAGAACTTCCAAATGGCACAGAGGGTGATGAGGTAGAAACTGAGGGAGGTTTGGGGTGAGAAAGTATAGACCAAGGTTAGAAAGTGTACAGAGGGTCTGCTTCACACAGCTGGGTTTCTGGGAAAGCCACTTCACCTGGAAAAGGCAACTGAAGCCTGAGGAAAATGCATTTATGCATGTAAATAAATAAACTTATATTTAAGCCTCTTCCCAGGCACACTGTGAGTGTGAATGTTTGCAAAGCTGTGAGATCCTCAGTTGAAAGGTGCTGTGAAAGTGCAAAGCATTATTCATATCCTTTACCTTCCTCCTAAGAGCCTAGGCATTCATCCTGGGGAATTTCTGGACATAAACCAGACAGCTGCAGAATGACATTTCTTGAAAGCATCTATGATTTATTTTCTGCTCTTTAATTCCATTTTGTATTGAGCACACATTTGTCATAGGCCTGTTGCTCCACTGGGCCTTTTAAGTCTAAACCAGACTTGGGGACCTGATCCTTAGCTGGTAGAAGTTTGCCCTTAACTCCACTGGAGCTGTTTTCTGAGTTACACCAGAAGGAGACCTCAGACCAAGATTTTTCACTGAATTTCCACAGCACAGCAAGTTCTGGTGTAAAATCCAAGCAGTTTTAATGCCAGATAAGACTCTCCTTGTAACTCACTGGCTGGCTGGAGTTCTGTAGCATCTCTTGGAGCCACTGGGCATCAGGTCTTGGGAATGATAGTGTTTTTGCAGAGACTGGAGTCTCTGGCCTGCTTCCCTGGCTCTGCCTTTTCCATTTTGCTTTAGACACATTCAGCTTGAGAGCCTGGGCCTGGGAGGGCTGCTCTGGTACTTTCACATTGCATGGCTTTTTGTGAAAACAAAACAGAAATAGCTTAGTGGGTCTGGGCTTTTTATCTAGTGGATCTGGGCTTTTTTATTTAGTGGTTCTGGACTTTTTTATCTAGTGGATCTGGGCTTTTTTATTTAGTGGTTCTGGGCTTTTTTATTTAGTGGATCTGGGCTTTTTTATTCTGAGAGAGAGAGAAAGAGTTGGGAACCTGCAGTAGCTGAGTGACCACGTTTCAGTAGCAGTGGCTGTATTGCTAACTAGCATATTTAACCCTTCTTAGCACTGCAAAGTCATGCTCAGGGCTAAGCCTCATCCTCACAACACTCTCTATATGCCCACACTTTGTATTATACAGGGGGAAACTGAGGCAGTGAGACTCATCTGAGGTATCCTGGGTTAAAGCTGGCTTGAGTCACACACACCATGCTTCCAAGCTGATGTTTTCAGGGATGCAGTCATGGCACCAAGGCTGACAGAATTCCAGAAGCATCTGGACAATGCTTTTAGACACAGGGTGTAAATTTTTGGGGGGGTTGTCCTGTGCAGAGACAGGATTTGGACTCAATCCTCATGGGTTCCTTCCAACTCAGGACATTCTATGATTCTACATCCTAAAACACAGAGAGAAATCCATTCAGAGAGGTTTTGAAGGATAGCTTTAGCCAGACTTACCTGGACAGCCAAGGCTAGATCCCATAAAGCCCAAGTGGTAAAGACCTGGCTGTAATAGTGTCCCATCTGACTGTAACAGTGTCACTCACTGGTTAACAAAGCCCCGAGGAGATGCATTTCCCACTCTTTCTGTGACACTGGGAGCAGAGCAGGCTACTCCTCTGTCACAAAGTTCCTCCATCTCCAAGAGGAGGAGGAGGAGGAGGAGGATCCTCTCTCCAGATGATGGCCTATTTGTTTACTCAAAACATACTGATGCATCTGAATCAACCAACCCATTTGTAACCATTTGGTCAATTATCTGACCCAAAGGAACCAGAGAAAACGAAAATCTTTCAGGGAGCTCTGCTGCTTTTAGGAAAGGAATTTTTTCCCCTCAATTTGAAAAGAAGTTTTCTGTTGGAAAACAAATTGCTACCTTCCTTTCCTCACAAGAGCAGCATGTGGGTGACATCTCCCTTAAAATAAGGGCAAACCTGTTTCTGATTGAGGTAACCAAAATGTACAGCAGCATCTTGATTGGTGGCAAATTTCCTAGTTTTTGCCTTTCTCTCTCAATGCAGAACTCTTGTTTTGTCCCAAGTATTTCCCCAAACATTGCTCTGCTAGCTCTAGCTGTAACACTTCTGAAGGTATCTCAGGGGAGAAATGAAAGGCAGAGACTGGCTGCAAAGAGGACATGGGAAAAGGCAGTGGTTACTTCAGACCTCCTCTTTCCTCTCCTGGTTTCAGTCACTGGTACAGCAGCAGCCCAAGCTCTGGCTGTGTTTGGATGAAGTTAGGATCTACAGGACAACTTTCCAGCAAGGAAAACGCCACCCATGCAAGCAGCATCTTATTTACAACAGGGACAACTGCTGAGGACTGAGCTTGAGGATGAAGTTCCCTGGCAGCACCAGGCTGCAAACTAATTTCTAGCCTTGCTGCTCCTGGCCCAGCCACAGGAGCAGGGACAGGGCTCCCTTTTGGGGACAGCATGGCTGTGGCTGCCACCTCCCTTGGTCAGAGATGTCCTGTTGCACTCTTTGTACCAGGCTGAACCCCTAGCAGTTTGTTTTCCAGCCGGATCTATTTGCAGTGGGGTTTGTGGTTTCTAGTAAAAAGGAAAAAAACCAAATAAGTAAAATAAAAATAAAAGCAGGCAGATTACATGAGCTCTGTTTTCCCCCACTCCTCCCTCCTCCTCGTTCTCTCCCTCCCTCCCTCCCCTCTCCCATCCCTTCTCTGTTTTCCTTCTCATGCCAATAACTGAAGGCTGTAATTTCAAAGCTGCAGTGGCTTTCCCAGCGCCGGCAGGAATGTGCCTGGGCTGTTTCCACAGGGAGCTGGGCAGCCCTGCTGTGCTCTGCAGCCCAACGGGGCATGAGGACTGCTCACTCCTCTCCAGCCACATACTTCCAGGGGCATTTGGTATTTCACTGGAGAGGATGCTTTCTCCCCTTTTCCCACTCCTTAAAATAGCTTCCTTCTCATGCATGGCAAGTCTTTGCCCTCTCTGGGTTTTAGAGTTGCCATTTAATTGCTGTGAAATAACAAAAAGGTTTATCTCCTCCTCCTTCTCTGCCTGGGGTCTTCTGTCATCATGGGGTAAGGGAAAGGAGGGCTCCTTTTGGGTGGGATGAGGAGCATTCCAAACCCCTTTCAGGAGTGACAAGCGATAGGAGGAGATGGCCTCAAGTTGCACCAGGGCAGGTTTAGCTTGGATATTAGGAACAATTTCTTCCCCAAAAGGGTTGTCAAGCCCTGGCCCAGGCTGCCCAGGGCAGTGCTGGAGTCACCATCCCTGGAGGGGTTGAAGAGCTGTGGAGATGTGGTGCTGAGGGCCATGGGTTAGCGGTGATCTGACAGTGCTGGTTAACGGTTGGACTTGATGATCTTAAAGGTCTCCAACCAAAACGTTTCTGTGATTCTTTGATTCTGTGATTCATGATCAGAATATGTCAGGCTCATGCATTGCCTGAACAGCTAATCCCAGCCCCAGCTGGGACCAAGATATAAAGCTAGATTCTTGCAAGTTTTCTTTCTGGGAAGAGTTGATTTCAACCCCTCTGTGCCTGTTGTCTTTTGTCATTAGATCCCTCCTCTGATGCAGTCAGGAGAACAGGATGGGGCAGTAATATGAATTCTGGCCTCACCACAAGTAAGTTGTCCCAATGGGAATCACAAATTCTGCAACAGAAGATCAAAGTGAGACTGTGGGAGAAGACAGCCTTCTGTTATGAGCATCAGAAGGGAGGAATATTTGGGGATAGTCAGTAAGATAAGAGCTAGAGTGTTATGAAAAGATATTACTATCTCAACAAGATACTACTGGGTGGAAATAAATGTGGCAGAACTTGGCTGTTGGATTATACTTCCTTTGCTTTGCAGCTTTCTGAGTTACGTGCACTCCAAACTCAATGTTCTTTGAGTTAGGGTTTTCTGTTATGAGGAGTGATATGAAGAGGAGGAGCAGATATTAGTGATGTATCGAAATGGCTGTGATCTTTTCCACAAAACATTTGATTTGATAAGGTTGTTCCACAAAAAGGCTGCTTGGAAAAAGAATTTGCATTCCCAAAAAATAGTGAACAAAGTTCCAACATGGAAGAAAGTCTGAATCTGTGCCTTTCAAAAAATCCAATTTTCTGTTCAAACAACAGGGGTGTAAACCAGAATGGAATTCAAGTTGCAGTAAGAGACAGAAAATTAATGAAGTCTCTAGCTGATATTTTTCTTGCCTCAGCAACATATTTTCATTTTACAGTGAAATTCTTTCTCTCTTCATTTCATTGTGCAGTTTGAGAAACATCAGCTCTTAGGATTAGAAAACCTTCCCCTCCCAGTCACTACTATTCCTGTTGAATGTCTCTTGTGCTGCCCTTGTCCTCTGTTCCTCCTCTTCTCTTCCAATACACACAAGACCTTTCTGTGTCTTTGCAGGTCCTCCTGTCGCAGGGACACAAAATGTGAACAAGACAACAGAACAGCAACGGCCCCAGCCAGGTAACTCTTGATTTTCTCCCTGCTGCATTCACTAAGTCATTAGGTTTGTATCAGTTTGGGTGAATAAATGTGTCAAGCAACACTAGCTGTGGGCACAGGACAAACAGGCAGAGCCTTAGGGAGAAGTCACAGAATAATGAGTTGACTGTGACCAAGCAGTGCTGGTGACTGTTCCAAACTGTGCTTCTTCTACTGCCTCGTCCTTCCCCACTCCAAAGAACATCTGAGTCATGTGCAGCACCTAGCAGCAGTTGCATCTCCTCTGAAGCATCGTGACATGCCAGGTAGCAGGGGGTGAAGCACGTAGGGGCAGGGAGCTGTTAGTGCTGCTCTGGTGCTGTGCCTTCCCCTTCCCTCTTCACCCCCGAGGCAGTGATGTTCAGGGGCAGTATCTCCAAACAGAATCAACAAAACTTCCCCTACGTCAACCAAAACCAAAGAAGAAAAGCAAACCCTGTTAGGCAGCAGCAGTAGAGCTTCCTGCTAGCTTCCCCAGGGGCCTTTGAAAAGCTAAATACCAAAACACCAAAATCCCACCTTCTCTGCTCCGCACAGCTGCTCTCTATCCTTTATTTTTAGGGGGTTGGTTCTTTTGGCATCGATTCAATCCACGAGCAAATGCTATTGATCCAAATCACCAAAACCAAAGAGAAGTGTAGAGATCAGGGCTGAGGAGGCCTCCCAAAAAGGGAAGGAATTCATTCCTAATAAATGCATTGTGAGGTTTTCAGGAAACACTCAGCCCCGTTGGAGTCAGTGACAGGACTCTTGTTACTCTCATTTATTTAACTCTCTGCTTCACTGAGGGAGACTTGGGTGAACATTTCATTGACCTCAGAGGGAAGCAAGTTCAGCAGCTAGCAAGTGAATTTGAAAATCTCATCTGCTCCCTAGCTTTGTATTAAGAGAAATATATTTGCTCCTGATTTGTTACGGTTCTGCTACCCCACACTTCTCTGTTTCACACTTTCTAGTTGACACATAAGAGATTACAGACTTCAGGCAAGTCTGAAACTAATGTGAGAAACACTGGGCCACAGAGATGTTGAGGGCACTGCAGCATCTCTGGCAGGAGGAAAGGCTGAGAGCCCTGGGGCTGCTTAGCCTGGAGAAGAGCAGACCAGAGGGGAGCTTCTCAATGCGGAGCAAGAGCTCAAGGCTGGGGGCAAGAGGCTGGGTCCAGACTCTGCTCAGGGGTGACCAGGGACAGCCCAAGGGGCACTGAGCACAAGCTGGAAGCCAGGAGGTTCCAGCTGAACAGGAGGAGAAAGTTGTTTGGTGTGAGGGTGTTGGAGCCCTGTCCCAGGCTGCCCAGAGAGGCTGTGGAGTCTCCTTGTGTGGAGAGATTGCCAAGGCAGCTGGAGGTGACCCTGGGCAAGCTGCTGTGGGTGACCCTGTTGTAGCAGGGGGTTGGACTAGATGATCCCCAAAGGTCCCTTCCAACCCCTACCATGATGGGATTCCGAGATTTTGTGATCTGGGATTCCATAAGTATGGAAGAAATAAGGAACACATCAGGTCTGCTCCAGGCCCTAGGAGAAGAGGCATGAAGAGTAAAGAAAAAAAATGAAAATTTGACCTGTTTTCTAGAATAGGCAACAAGGAACTGTTTGTTTCTAATGAACTGTTCTTTCTTTCTGATGAAACGTGGTTTTTAAACAACTTTTTTTGGACCTTCCTAAAAATAGATTTGTTGTTTGTTTGGCTGGTTATTTTTCAGATCCCTATCAAATCCTGGGGCCCACTAGTAGCCGTCTTGCCAACCCAGGTGAGTTCCTCTTTACCTTTCAGATCACCATTATCAAAGAGGGTTACTTTCCTTCTGATCTGCTGCTCCAGTCTGTGCTGGGTGAATAGCTGTTGTCCTCTACCATTGGGGTAGGTGGTGAGAGACCTTAGTAGGTCTGCTCTCACAGGTGCTTTTGCAGAAATCCTTACAGCAAAGTGAGGAAAGTGGTGCAACATCATCTTTGTCAGCACAAAATCACCATCCTGAATGTCCTTACCCAAACCCAGCATTCCCTAAGAAGAGTTTCTTAGGGCACTCAAACACAGGTCTCTCAGACTTGCAGTGCAGGTTACTTTTCCACTGTTTGCAAGGGACAAAACATCTCTAAAAGTCACCACCTAGTAACAGTCCCTAGCACATCAACTGCAGGTAAAACAATCCCTGATTTTGGGCAGTGAGACCTGGAGTAAGTCCTGCTTGAACTGAACAACTTGTATACGTTGAGTGCTTGTAAGGAAGCACCCTCCTAAGGCTCCTTACTATAGGTACAACCACAGTGAATGGAACTGGGAGTCATCTAGGCTGGGGAAAAAATAATCTTGTATAACTCAGATCACCAGCTGTGGGTATCCAAAACAATATCCATGGTAAACAGCAAGCAGCTGAGAGTTGAGATACACTGTGCTAACTACTCAGTGACAAAGTTTGCAGAGGAGAACGCTGGGGAAAAGGCCTGTTTATGAACAGCCTGAAGAGTTTAAGGCCAAAGGCGACCATTATGAAATCTAATCTGACCTCAGACTCATGACCAGAACAAAGGGTTGGCTAACTTGTTTGCTGGGAACAGTTTATCCATTCCTACGTAAGGCTTTCTAAGGCTTGAAGGAGCAGTTCCCAGTCCAGATCGAGATAGTCCTTCTGTTTCCTGCCTTTGTCTTCGCTTCTAAGCAGGAAACACAATGTCATTTCCTTTCCTCTTTGGCTTGCTCCTGGCAGGGAGCGGGCAGATCCAACTGTGGCAGTTCCTCCTCGAGCTGCTGTCGGACAGTTCCAACGCCAGCTGTATCACGTGGGAAGGGACCAATGGGGAGTTCAAGATGACAGACCCCGACGAGGTGGCGCGGCGCTGGGGAGAGCGCAAAAGCAAACCCAACATGAATTACGACAAGCTGAGCCGAGCCCTGCGATACTACTACGATAAGAACATTATGACCAAAGTGCATGGCAAAAGGTATGCCTACAAATTTGACTTCCATGGCATTGCCCAGGCTCTGCAGCCTCACCCCACCGAGTCGTCCATGTACAAGTATCCCTCGGATCTCCCCTACATGCCTTCTTACCATGCCCACCAGCAGAAGGTGAACTTTGTACCCCCCCACCCTTCTTCGATGCCTGTCACATCATCCAGTTTCTTTGGAGCCGCCTCACCTTATTGGACCTCCCCTACAGGAAGCATTTATCCAAACCCCAACGTCCCTCGCCACCCCAACGCCCACGTATCACCACACTTGGGCAGCTATTACTAGATGCTTTGATCTTCAAGTGGCCTTTATCAGTCTGGTTGGACATTTTCTTTACTTCTGGGATTTTTATGGTTTTTTGGGGGAACCCTTAATGGATAATTGTGGCCTTTCTGGGGAAGAATTAAAACTGGATATTGGTTATTCCTGGATCAAATCTTTTACTTTTGTAACTTTGCCTCTAGTGTCTTGAACTGAGAGATGGATTCTTCTTTGGGCCAGTACTCTGCATTCTCTTTGGGTTTTAACACTTATGTCCTCTGTAGGAATTGACTGTGAAGATTGTTCACCATTACCCAGAACGATTATTAGCTTTTGGATGAGAAAAATTCCTTAAGAATTCAAAGGCTCTTGACAAGACATAGATCCAGCTGTGGGTCATAGGAAAAGATGACTACATGCTTTGGGTTTTTGTCTCACTGTGGAGAGGGTAAGGCAATTTGATCATTAAGTGGAGGACGTTGAGCTGCAGGGGACCGCAACTGGAATCTTAGTTTTAAGGCAGATGAGGATTTTCACCCAACTGGAAGTTAAATATATATATATTCACATATATATATATATATATATATATATGTACATGTATATTTTAAGAAGTAAAGGGCATTGAAGGAACTTCTCTAGAGTGCACAACTTCATCAGACTGTGTTTGAACTCCAGAAACATCAGCAACCAGAACACAAAGTAACCTAATGTCAAGCATAGACATTCCTTGAGAGCAAAAGTGAAGGATAACAAATGACAGGAGGCTCCTGAGCTCGGCCAGAGTCTCCGGGGCCGCTAGAAGCTACCGATTCGCGAACGCTGTGCGTTTGTCAGACCGTCAGCCAAAGGGTCAACAAATCAGAAGGCAAATTACTGTATAAATTATGCAGAGTTATTTTTGTTTTTCCCTATATCTCACAGTTTTAAAAGAAAGATTAAATGAAACGAGTTGACCTCGGTCACAAATGCAGGTTTGTTTTTTTTACTATCAGCTCAGTTGTTTGTGGGTTGTTTTCTTTTTTGTGTTTTTTTTTTTTTAATGTAATTTGTACATCTTTTCAATCTGTACATTTGGGCTCTAGCTTTGTACTTTTTGCTAAAAAAAGAAAATAAAAAAATAAGACTTGAGTAATGTATCTGTTGGAAACAGCCTTGGTCCTGCAATTGGATCCATAATTGACCCCCGAAGTAGCCAGAAACCTTCCAGCTTTCCCTGGGCTTGTCTAGAGTAGAGTTTTTTCTTGTATTAGGCTGTCAAAATTGGCTGCAAATGAACTGCACTTAGCTACCATGTTTGCATGGAAGCTGATTGGAAACATGCACCAGCATTTTCAAGCAACCATTGAAATAGTTTGTGATTGTTTCTCACCAAAATCTTGAACTTTGGAAAGCTCTTAACCACTTCATAGATCAAGTTATCAAATAATGTCTCATAACATCTTGTCAAGAACTCGTGCTAGGGGTTTTGCATTCACTTCTTAAACATTTAAACCTCCTCAGCCATCTCTGATTTTGCACATGTTCATGTGACGCTCCACAAACGGCGGTTGGGTGCCATAAACAGAAGGGTAAACCACAAGCATTTGCGTTTGAGAACAGATGTCTAAGGGAGGGTGGGGGTGAGACTTACATGTACAACCTATTAGCTAGCTTGTATTAACTGGCAACCAATTAACAGGATCACAAATATCTAGTCTAGACATAACCTCTGGGACTCTGTGTGGGTGCAAGATTCAGTCCATGTGCATCCGATTGCAGGATGAGAGCCTGAAACCAGAACAGTAGAGTCTGCTCCTAACTTTAAACAGAAGCACTGATGCCATTAATTTAACAGAAGGGAAAAAAAATAGAGGAAAAGCTAAAAAAAAACAAAAAGAAGATCAAGCTAATCAGGTTAGGTCTTAGTGCTTTTGGGATGTCTATAAAGTAACAGTACTGCAATAACCGCGGGGTTTAAGTAGGAAGAAATCACCCATGGGAATGGGGCTTCTGCTACTATATATATGCAATGTACTTTTTGGATATTAAAATATATATAATTTTGCAAGCTATCTTGGTGTTTTTTAAAACATGTATTAAGTGTTACAATGAAACTGTTGTATGAAGAGGATGATGTAAAAAGATGTGACAAAATAAATGGTGGTTTTCTTCTCTAAGGCATGATATTGTCCCACTCTCTCCCTCCCCTCACATACTTGTAGACAGAGCATGAACTTGGCCTCTAAATCAAATTTAGCCCAAAAAGGAAAGGAAAGAAGCTCCACAATGGGGGTAATGAATCCTTATCACTCCAAAACAATACTGAGCTCTTATTCCAGAAAAGTTGTACCTCTGCAGCCAAAGTTTATCAAACCTAATGTAGCTATTGAAGTGGCTAAAGCAGAAACCCAGGCTGCATCTTCTCTCCATGGAAAAAGAGAAAGTGGCAGAGCAGCTGAAGCTGGAGAAGGTGAAGTATCTCACACAAGGATGGTGGTAGAGCTGGGAGCAGTGATGTGGCAACAGCACCGTGCTGAGTGCCAGGACATGCAGCCTCCCTGGACATGCCCTAATGGACATCTCCATCTCTTTGCTCTTTAGGGTGCTGAAGATGTCCCTGAGGGTGTGTGCATGTGTAGTGCTGTGTGGTTTGGATATTAGGAAAAATTTCTTCCCAGAAGGAGTTGTTAGGCATTGGCCCAGGCTGCCCAGGGCAGTGGTGGAGTCACCATCCCTGGAGGGGGTTAAAAACCATAGAGATGTGGTTCTTAGGGCCATGGTTTAGTGGCATGGGGGTGATAGGTTAATGGTTGGGCTTGATGGTCTTGGAGGTCTCTCCCAACCTTAATGATTCTGTGATTCTGTGTTAGCAGCCTGCCTGCCTGCTCATGTCTCTCACCTGTCCTCAAAGCCCAAGCAGAGCCAGGGCTCCAAAGCATTCCTGAGATGGAGTAAGAGGCTGCAAAAACAAGCACTGCCAAGTTCTTCTTCTTGTGCTTGTGTATAAAGGTCAGGCAAAGGCACTTACTGCATTTCTGCAGACGCACAGTGGTCCTGAGAGATAGCTTCATCCTCCTGCCCATTAGATAAACCCTTGGGCACAGAGAACTGCACCAGCACATCGTTTCCTTCCTCCACACACAACCTTTTGTTGCTAAGTTGCTAGTACAATAGCTTCCAGTGGCTTGATTAGCAAGGCTGGGCCATGAGAAAGAGAGATGTTAGCATGTGCAACCATCACAGAGCTGTTCCCTTTGTGTGTTCACCCATATTTGCTCAAGGTAGTCACAAGAGTCAGTGTTTCATTGCTTGTCTCTGTTGTTTTGCACTCTGGCACTATCCAGATCCATTCTGGCTATGCATCTTCCACTGAAATATCAGATATTTTCTTTTAATACAGCATCCCTGCCCAGCTGCTAGTAATAGGAGAATCTGAAGACTGAAATTGCCTAAAGGTAGAACCTGAAGGTTATCAGAGTGCAAAGCATCTGAAGGCAGAATCTGAAGGCTATCAGAGTGCAAAGATGTCTTTGAGAGCAAAATTTGGCCAGCAGGTGAACAAAAGTCTTTTGAAAACAGCCACCAACATCAGAAGCATCTCTCTCTGGCTGTCCAACTTGCACCATCTCAAAGGAGCCCAGTCTGAGATAGGAGGTGACCAGCAGCATCCACAGCTCAGCTCCTTCCTGGCTCCTTTCTTCCTTCTCCTCAGGTCACTCATTGATACTAATCTTTGCTACTATCTGCTGATATGTAGCTTTAGACAGAGTTTGCTCCCCACTGCAGGCTGCATTCCCATGGAATAAAGAGATCTTGCAGTGAAGAGATCACACACCAGTGTGCCAAACAGTCTCAGACTGGAGGGGCAATTCCCAGGCACCTTCTAGC
The DNA here is from genome assembly GCA_013399015.1 of Galbula dea. Classification (NCBI taxonomy): domain Eukaryota; kingdom Metazoa; phylum Chordata; class Aves; order Piciformes; family Galbulidae; genus Galbula; species Galbula dea. The sequence goes on from VWZX01008139.1 coordinate 1,443,236, forward strand.
ATTTTCCTAAGATCTTAACAGTCTGCATTCCTAAGGGAAAGACCAAGCAGTACCATACAGATCCCTGTTTGTACCCCCTGACACTAGCCTGACTGTGCCATGTTGGAAGCCCTAGGGGTGCAAAGAGGGAGACGTCCCCTCCCAGCCCAAGTTCCTGGGGCACACTTCAGAGAAAATAAACAAGGAATCTGACAGGACTAAGGCTACTTTTTGCTTTTCCCAGGAGGACAAGGCAGATGGAATTCAAGTGCTTCAGGCTTAAATCAGAAAGTTTACCAAACAGATGGTTGGGATCACATGGCTGTGAGCAGTGAGTCAAGAGGGACAGCAGAAAATCTTCTTTACATCCAAGTTCAGAATTCAAACCTCACCAGGAAACCCAGTTCCCTGTGAAACCAGGGGTGATTTAGCTATTAATTTCTAGTCTAGGATCCATCCATTGAGTCTATCCTACTCCATAAGTTCAAACACTGAATGGGATCTAGCTTAAATATACCAAACTAGACTTAGCTTTACATTTTAGTTTCTATAAATGGATATTAATAATTAATAACTATTAATTATTAAATACTAATTATTATACCTAGATATTAAGCAGAATCAGTGATGGCTTTACTGTCTCAGAGCTCCAGCTCATTAAGTTGGGCTCTTGGTGATGTTTTTCTCTGCTTAAGATATGTTAGTCTATTTGATTACACTACCTCAGCATCTGCATATCAGAGAAAGGGAGAACAGAAAGGAACACACACTGCTTAATTCCAGACCCCAGGTTTACAGGCTTTTTAACTGTATTTTGAAGAAGGCTTTTTGTCATAGAATCCTTTTAGTTGGAAGAAACCTTTAAGATCATCAAATCCAACCAATAATCCAACACTATCAAGTGTTCACCCCTACAAAATCACTACTTAGATTCTAGAGGCTGGAGTTCCCAGTTTCAGCACTTGTTAGTTGCTCAAAACCAGGAGATGCCAAATCCTTCTAGTGTGTCAAGCATCTGAGATGACTCCTGTCTGCAGTCCTTATATGCTAGAACCTATTTTCTGCACACCTAAGTGGCTTTAGTCCTTTTATGTACCTCAGAACTGTATTTCAACCCAGAAACACCCTCTGATTTCTAACATGCACCTACTCCTGTTGCAAGGGAGAGGGATTTCCCCATGCTAAGACCTTTCCCTTAGTAAAGAGGAGGAATTATTCTGGAGCTGCCACCCAGCAAGTGAACTCCAGACCTAATGAGACCTTAACTGCATGGGAAGTTTGCCATAGCTGCTGCTGGGGTGAGTGTTTGATGTGAAGCTGGACTGAGCCAGTAGATTTCAACCCAATTCTCACTGGGACTGGGCTGAAGCTTTGTATTAAAAGCACTGATGAACTCACCTGCTCTTTCCCACCCCTACTGTCAGGGGAAAAGAGCCATTGGTCTGCAGAAGTCTGGGCTAAAGGAACCAGCTTCACTTTATTGTACTGCTCCAAGAATAGAGGTTTTTGCAACCTGCTTTGCTGTACTGACCCAGGACTTTTAATGGCCTCTGTGAAATTAGTTTGTGAGACTTCAGCCCACTTCCTACCAAAGCAGGTTCTCCCCCATCAGCCCAAGTGTGGCTGCATTTGGTGTTAATTAGAGCTAGGTCTAGGGGCACATTGGGGGTTGGGCTTGATAAATTCACTTCAAAGACCTTGTTTGTGTACTTCTGCCCAATACCTTTGCAGAAGGCACAGTCATTATGATTTTCACCTGTAAAAGCAGAACTGGCTGCAAATAAAGCAACCTAACTAGGTTACCCTGAGGAGGCTTGGGGCAAGCAGGTGTGTGTCAGGGATGGTCAGGCTGTATGCAGCTGAGCAGCCACTGGACCAGTATAAATAGCTGCAGCAAAGCAGAGATACAAGGTTTTGGGGTAGAGGAGAGTGTCTTAGAGGAGAAGCCCTAGCTGCAGGAGGACAAAGATGAAGATCTGTGTTTCTTCTTGCTAAAGGAGGAATGACCCAGGGACTCTGGCAGTTTGCTGCACAGTGGTTTCAACACAAGACCTTGTTTCTTTCTTTCCAGGAACTGCTGTAAACTTGTTATTTGCTTTGGCTTTTCTCTAATTTTCTGTCTCCTGGAGCTGTAAAATCTGATGCTGGATCTCCTCTACCTTCCCTGCTGCTGCAAAGCTTGATGTGTGAGCCAAAGGAGTCTCCTCTGTTGTGAGGTTTGTGCTGGGCTGCTGTTGGTGGCACTAGTTGCTGGAGGGCTTGCATGAGCTGCTAACAGTTGCTTCTCCTCAGAGTCCCCTGCCCTCAGTAAGTAAGTTCTACACCACCAAAGCACCCCAGTTAGCAGGATTTGCCCCACCACCCTGCAGCTACTCCATTCTCCAGCCCAGAGAAAAGGAACCCTGGCTTGGGCTACCAGCTGCAGTTGCTGCGTAGCCCAGTGGCTTGTGTGGAGTGTGCTGAATTGTGCCCGGCCTCAGGCAGCTGAAGTGGTTGGTGCTGGAGGCAGTAGGGAAGGGCTGAGTCTGCCAGGGATTGGGAATGTGGGGAAAGCTTGCCAGGCTCTGGTCTGGAGCTCTGTCCTCTTGGTGTTTTGGAGGAGTAGCCCTGTAGGGATTAGTGGGCTGGGGATGGTGTTTGCAAAGCTCCTGGCACAGGAGCACAAAGGGACAGAATTTGGACTTCTAGATGCTGTCAAGTGGTCTAATGGCTTTACAGACTCTGCTGTGGTGGCAGGGGTGCTTTGTGTGAGTTTCTGTAGGCTCTGTAATGTACCAGGAATTCCAAATCCGAGGGGGGGCTTCAGCTGAGCAGACACTTTTGGGCACTGTTGCAAAACTAACATAGAGCTGGAGCTTGAAGCTTTCCCAAGGTCTCCTGTGTGGTTGTTTTGGGGGTTTTTTTTTTAACAGCTAGGGAAACTGAGGCTCAAAGCAGGGAGCAGGGACTTGCTTGAAGTCACGGAACAGTCCTGTGTGGAATACAGCTCTCCCCAGACTCGCCTCACCTACTGCAGCCTCTGTTAAAGGGGCTTTAGATGCCGCTGCAGACATGATGTTTACAGCCCTCAGCCCTCCACTTACACATCACCTCTGAATTCACTGCAGTGAGTTCAGTCTCCCAACACTTCTGTGAAGTGGCTAAAAATATCCAGCTGGCAGTGCTGATGCCAAAGCCGAGCCACTAAATGCATTAAACCTTGTGTAATAAAATAAGGAACGCTCCCAATAAATTCCTGCTTTGTGCTTTCAAGCTTGCCCCAGTTCGCAGCGTTCGGTTGTCTGCTCTGGCAGTGGGAGGGTTGGGGTGGGTGCCTGGAGCTGGAGCTGTGCAGGGCATCTGGAGGGAAGGGCTGCCATCCAGCGGCAGCGGCACGGAAGGCTCTTGAGGCATCTCTCTGAGTGCAGCCCTGCGTGGGCTCCGCACCCTAACCTCCGCCTGCCGTGGGTTGTCGTAACAGAGCGATGAGGTCTCTGCAGAGCTCCCAGGGGATGATATCCCCCAGGAGGGCAAGGGCTTCAGTACTTCAGGTTTGGCTAACAGAATGTAAATGGAGATGTGAGGGGAAATCGTCTCATCTCCAGCCTCATTTTGCTTCTCCTCCTCCCTGGGGTAGGGAGAATTTGTCTGTCTTGTGCAGCAGTGAACTTGCTGAAGTCTTAAGCATCCCCAGGCAGATGTTTCCACCACAGGAATGTCAACTTGGCCTCAGGAAACACATTGTGTGTTCTAGCAGACCTGGAAAGAGGGCTTTAGGCTTCCTCACTCTTGTTCAGTGACATTATCAGAGGGTGATATGTGATGTATGGCTAGTGACTGTGTTGCCAAAGAAGTTCTCCAGCCTGCATCAAGAAACCGTAGGCACAGATTCAGCAGAGGGTTTGGGAACCTGCTCAGTTTCCCCTGTTCCTGCCTCTGTGAGGGCTCTGCTCACATCCCTCCTGTTGTGCTGTGGTTTCTCCCTGCTTGTGTGGGGAACAGGAACTGGGCCAGCACTGTGACAGCTCAAGGCAGGGGTAAGTTGAAGGGGCAAAATAAAAGAGAAAGGGAAATAAAGGCTCTTCTCAGATGAGTTTATGTGGGTTTAAACACATCAGTATGCTACCTGGGGAGAGGGAAGAGGAGCACACACCTCAGCTGCTCTCACTCGTCCTGGGGCTTCACATGCTGCTGACTTGTTTATGGGTGAGAAGTTGAGTTTCCAAGGAAGTGTGTAGGTGCAGAGGTGACCCAGGGAGTTTCTGGGAGCTAGTTAGCAGCAATCTGCCACATTCCAACAGAAGTCAGTATGAGTATCTGAACATTTGCAAGGCTTTACATTTTTTTATTAGTAGTAGTATTTAGGGGTTTCTTTTCACCAGTTACTACTGAAGGGGGTGTGGAGACAGCTAGCTAGCACATGTCAGTTGACTAAGAACACTTATTTTAGTTCATGGCCCTCCCCCCAGCAGCCAGCAGGATCCCTTATTCATTTGCCAGCAGGAGGGTGAATCTATTTCAAAATGATTGAAATATTATGCACAGCTTGAATGGATGTTTAAAATAAATACAGTAGAAAGAACATGTTGTTTGTGAAATGAGAAGATAAATTAAGTTGAGTGCAGACACATTTAGCTAAGCAGCTAGGCTTGGGAATAGAGTTCCACAGCTACATCCCTCAGGCCTTAATCCAGCAGTAAGTACGTGGGCTGATTTCCTCTCCTGAAGAGACAAGACTTTTCAGTCCTTTATGTTGACTTCTGTTGGCCTCTCTTGAATGTTCCACTCTGGAAAGGGCTAACAGTTACTGGACCAGTATGAGCAGCCTGCAGGCTGGGTGGAGGAAGAAAACCAGAAGGCTTGAAGAGTTCTGTGGAGATGTAAAAATGAAAGTGTCATGGCTGAAGGAACCAGTCTTTGTTTTCCAGTATCAGAGCCTGTGGTTCCCTCCAGCCACTTCTGCTCAGCAAGATTAAATTTATTTTCATCCTCTTAACTGAAGTTTCTTTTAATGGCAGTCGAGGTGACAGCCCCTAAAATAGATTTCCTATGGAGCCTGTCCTGAGTGGCACTTTGTGCAGCATGTCTCCTGATAACCCTTTTCCCTTGCCCTGGGACTTTATCTCTCTGGTGACAAACAGCCCTCTCTGGACAGAAAGAGGAAATTCCACTCATTGTTCTCCTGCTGCTGGGCTCTGCCTGCATGCTCTATCTCCTGCTTTGTGCAGGGCTGGCTGGCTTTACTGAAGTGACAATCAGCAGGAGGCTGGTAGGAGCAGGGAAGGCTTCAGTCCCAGATTCCCAGTTAGCTCCCAGTCTGAGTGATCTCCAAATAAGCTTGACAGCTCAGCCTTGCCAACTTGCTTGTGAGGCAGGTGTGTCAGAAGAGAGGACAACAGGTCATCATCCTGGCACTGAGATCAAGTGTCTTCTGTTGGAGTTGAGGTAGCACTTCATACCTCTAGGCATGGAGCAACATCTCCTCATGCTTGTGCTACAGAGACATGGGGCAAACAGAAGATGTTCCTCCCTGCCCATGCCAGGGGGTTTGGAATGTGATGATCTTTAAGGTCTCTTCCAACCCAAACCTTTCTATGACTCTACCAAAAGCTTAGATGTTTAGGATTTTGAGATGGCTTTCCAAGGGCAGGCTTGAAAATGCATTATTTAGGGACTGGGCTTGGGAGGATGTGCACCATGTTTTGGACAGGCACTAGATTAATTCTCGCACCCCCACCACTAACATCCCAAACAAGATTTACCTAGAACAAGAATCTTTCCTGTCACCTCCTTGCATAGCTGGATTTGACCTTTTAAATGGATTTCCTATTGACTTGGGGTTATTTTTTTGTACAGCAAAGATTAACTTTCTACCTCTTTTGAGGGCATCCTGGTGCATTTAACTTCCAGGGGTGAGAAGTATAACTTGCAAGCCTTGAATACTGACAGTACTGCTTTCTAGGGAAGTCACACCCAGGGCAACTGTGCAGGAAGCCTAGAAGGGGTATGTGGCAGCAACTCTGGAAGGAGTGCTGTAACCCCAGCATTTTTACAGCTGGCAGTGTTATTTTGCAAGGTTGCAAAAGCAGTACACCCAAAACACTGGAAAGTGTCTATGGATTACCTTGAAGCTCTAGCATTCCATGGCTCTAGCAGTGAAAAAAACCTGCAATTTTGGCAGTTCAGGTGTGTGATGAGGACAAATTTCTGTGCTGACCTTGCCATCAAGGAGTGAAGCAGGGTGCAAGAGTTGTGCACAGAAGAGAGGAAAGATTGAGACACTTGAAAACTGGCTTTTAAAGTGCTTTAGTGACATAATTGCTCATAACATTGTTCTCTGTACAGCAGAAGTACTTTATGTCCCATGTTACAGGTGGCAAATCTCAGGTACACATGAAATGATTTGTTCTGAACCAACAAAGGAGTTGATACTACACTGGGACTGAGACCTGAACACTCTTGGTTCCCAGAGGTTGTTTTCCATGCTCACTTTGTGTTCCTTTTCAGGATAGCTTTGTCTTGTCCTCATCTGTCCTACTTAATCCTCCCCTTCTTTTACAACCCCTGAGTCCAGCAGCTTCTGAAGAGATGTTTCCATTTGACCAGTGGTGAAAAGAGATCAGCTGAATTACACCACTGGGAAGAGTTCCCAACAAAACCTCCTCTTTTTGGTCTGCCACTTGAGTCTGTGGCAAAAATACTATTGGGGGGAGAGGGGGAATATGTGGAAGTGGAAATTCCCCCCGAAGTTATTGAAGCTTCTTGTTGTGTTTGAAACTTCAATGTCAAAATCCATACCTGGAAGAAGTTTGCCACTAGAACAGTCAGAGCTTCTTTCCTGTAGGGATGCAAGTTTTGCTCTGGTGAGATGAAGTTTGGAACTCAAAGTGCAGGCCACTGCTGGTGGGAGGGTTCCTGTGCTGAGGTTTTGTTTCAACAGGACCTTCACTCTTCAAAGAGAAGATAACCTGTGTTTGCATTGTGGATTTTCTTCTAGAGCTGGAGAATTTCCACTCTTCCCAGTAGGTTGCTGTTCTGCCAGGTGTGAAGCCATCAGTGTGTTCATCTCCTCCCTGTGGCTCACCTTCTTTCTGGACAGTTGTCTTCAGATGTTTCCTCAGTTCACAGTCAGCCAGTTCCTGGGCAAGTGGAGAGGAGAGTAGCTGAAGGCTGAGACAGCTAGGAATAAGCTGCAATATGCCTCTTCTCCCACATCAGGTCTCTGCTTCTCCTTGGTTTTTCACTTTTTATTTCCATTGATTTTTCCCTAAAAGGAATCAAAGCCCTTTCACAGGAGAGAAGTTCTGAGTGCAGCAGGATGGCCTAAACTTTTGTCTTCTTGAGCTTCCCAAGCAGGTACCATCCCTGGATGCTCCATTTCTGTAGATGTGCCACTCCCAAAGAAAGGAGGAACTGTTTTGAAATGCTCAAAAGGGCTCAAGAGTTCCAGAGCCAGACAGTCTGATCCCATTGAGGACTTTGGCAACCAGAAACATACCTGTTTTGTGGTTTTGGCTCCTAAGTCCCTCGGGTTTCTTTAGTTTTGCCTTCTGTCTCCCTTCTTCAGGTTCTCATTCCAACAGCTGTGTCTTCAGGGTGTCCTAAAGTTTCTCTCCTTGTTTTCAGGCTTTTTAACAGACTTGCATCTTCCTGGGAACTGAAGTGAGTTGGACATTCCAACATAGCAGCTTCATAAATTGTCCCATAGGTATAAAAATAGAAATTCTATGAAATATATATCGTGTACTTAAATAGTGTTCTGGAGATCACTGGTATTCTGTTCCTCTTTGATTTGAGGCTTTTGAGAAGGTAAATGCTGGCTTACAGTAAAAACAAACCTGTTTCTGTTTTACTAAGTTATTAATCCTCTCAAGATTGAATTCATGATGAAAAAAAGGTAGCAGTCCCATGAACATCTGCAACTACATCTTTGTGTCACTGGTTTCACTAACTTCTGACAAGACAAAGCCAGGATTGTCAAAACCTTTCTTCTCTTTGACTTTAGCCTCTCTCTCGTTGTAGAGGCAGAAGGCACAGTGAGGAGTCTCCACAGCCACTGTCTTGCTGAAGTTCTGGAAGTCTACTCTGTATTTCCCTTCTTTGGTCTTGGACACAATGGGAGCGAAGCGATAACCCCAGAGCACCTCCTCTGGGATGTAGGATGTCCTCACTTGGCAGGTAGCACTAGTGGCTTCAACAGTGCCATCTAAAAACACCACCAGTTCAAAATCTTGCTGCAGAATGGTTTCTGCTGCCATGTGGAAGAAAGGGCTGTTCTTATCTATGATGTGATAAATTGTCAAGGGGGAGATGAAGAAGAGATTCTCATTGCCAGCATCAACGATGAACTCTATGTTGACCTGGTCCAAGATGATTGTTTCTCCTTCAGGGGTGATGGTGGTCTTCAGCAGCTTTCCATAGATGTGGCTGCCTATCAGCAGGCTCTTCCTGAGGTTTGCCACCCGAATGAGGAGGCAGAGCTTCCCACCACGCTTGCTGATGACGGCGTTCTTGCTGAAGGTGATGGTCTTAGCCCGGTTTTTGGACCTGGATATCTTGGCCAAGATGGCACCACACATAAAGGAGTTGATGATGACTCCCAAGATGGACTGGAAGATGAGCAAGAAGATGGCAGTGGCACATTGTTCTGTGACACATCTGAAGCCATAACCAATGGTTACCTGAGTCTCCAAGGAGAAGAGGAAGGCTGAAGTCAGGCCATTGATGTTCTCCACACAGGGAGTGTGATTGATGGAGGGATTGAATTCTGGCAGATCTTTGTGGATGTATGCCACAACATACCAGAGGAGCCCAAAGAGAAACCAGCTGCCTAAGAAGGCTGAAATGAAGATAGTCATTTTGTATCTCCACCTGAGATCCAGGATAGTGGTCCATATATCAATCAAGAAGACAAACCTTGACTGTTCCACGTTGCCAAACTCTATGTTACACCTGCCATCCTTAGAGACAAGCCTCGCCCTCCGCCGGCTCCGCTCTCGGATGTGGCTGCTGAAGCGTTTCCGGAGGTAGCTGAACATTCCCTCTGCTGCCAGTGTTCTGGAGAGTAAGGAATAAGGAACATTATGGGCAATGCAGCTTTGCTTGATGCCTGCAGGCAAGAAGGAAATTCTGACAAAGTCTCAAGACACTTGTTTAGGAAAAAGTTAGAGCATTTGCATATTTTCCCTCAGCTGGTGGAGAAAAGTTCCAGTAAGTGTTTGAGGAAACTACCAGCCTCTTGCCTGAGGAGCATTCCAGGGAAAAATAATCATTTTGGCTTGCTCAGTAAACTCTGAGTCTGTCAACTGTTAATGTTGTCCTCTGCCCAGCTGTGTAAGTGGAGGCAGAAAGAAGCAGGTGACTTCATCCTGGACATATGTTGGGGAAAGTGGTGGGGAGTGGCTGGGTCTTGAGGTCTGTGGAAGTGGAGCCTGTCTGTGGATGTATGTGTGTACACTGGCATCAGGAGAGCCTGGATGTGGTGTGGGGAGTCAACTGAGGAGGAAAGAGTAGATGCAGAAGCCAGATAAGTAGTTACTTTTAGCACAGTTATAGGTTGGGTTTGAAGGTGTGAATTTCAAACTGGAATCACAAAAACATCTCAGAGGGTTTTTAGGTGAGGATAAAATAAGAGATGAACTTTCAGCAGCAGGAGAATTTGGGTGTTTACTGAGCAGAAAGGTAATGCAAAGACAATGATCAGATTCAGAAATTCTTTCTTGAAGTGTGGCTCTGTGTCCCTGCCAGTTTTGTCCTTTCTGGTTGGTCATGTTAACAGGAGTCACTGTTGGAGAAAATACTCCAGATGTGTTCAGACTGGAGTCTGGATCAACCTACACTGGGGAAATTCCAGTCTTGAAGCTATTCAGACATGTAGGTGTGGAGGGAGCCTGATCCACTCTGAAGATTGCTGAGTTCATAGACTCAGCATTAGATTAGGGTCTGGTTTTCACCCCAGATTTAGGACTGTTCTTAGGAATAATAGATTTGAGTTGATCACCCTTCAATCATAAATGTGTTTCATTGCCAGAGAGGATGTGTCAGGGTATGCCTGGTGCTAACCCAGCCTGGGAGTGTGCCCTTGTGTGCCTGTTTAATTAGCCTTTGCTAAACAAAATTTTCATGCAGCTGCATTTAGCTGTGCACTGTAACCATACTTCATACTTCAAAATGCTTCAGCTTAGAAACAACTGAAATAAAGAACTTGAAGGGACAATATTCTCACTGCTGACCCACACAAAGGTTGTTCTGAGTGTCTCTCAGGACATGGTGTCCACAGCCATACAAGGACCCAACTGGTTTGGGGACCTGCAGCTGCTTTGGATCATGTTTGCATTAGAAGAACTTGGACTCCAAGAGAGCATCTCAAATCAGAACATGCTGGAGGCTTTTGTAATTCTTTGCTCTTGCTGCATTACCCTCCCCTGTAGGAGGTGACACTAAAACAACCCTTAGGAATGATTTCTTTTTAAGAGGCAGATTAAAGATGCTACAACACTCACCTGAAACCCTGCATCCTATCATTGTCCCTCCCAGGCCTCCTATTTGGCTAGGAGCAAAATGTTTAGGCTCAAACTGCTGTCAAATGGACTTGCCAAATTTCACTTAGTTTTAAGGGGGAATAATATGCCCATATATCCATGGCAGGAGTTGGTCATCTCCCTTAAAGCCCTAATTTCATGTATCCAAAGTAGGGATAATCCATAGGCATGTAGTGGAATACCCATGCTGATGTGAGTTCAGTGTGCAGATTGCCTCCTTTAACTCCAGCAGGATAACTTTGTGCCAGTTGTGCAGCTGACTCCCAGCTGATGGTGAAGGAAGGAAGTGTATTGCAGCCTCTGAGGGGCCACTTGGCTTGTCACCACAATTGTCCTTTACTCTGTAGGCATCTAGATTAACTTGGAGAGGCTGTTTCATGTTGGCTGAAGAATTCCTTTTCCCTTAGACATAGTTACAGGGGCCAGAGAAAACCTTTAGATGTGATAATCAGTAGCAAACCAAAGCAGTGAATTATCAGTGATGGAGTTTAAGTACAAACTAATTACATCTTTGTAAAGCCAGAGGCAGATTCCATTATTGAATGTCCTTGTTTGTCAATAGCCTTGAGAATGATTGTTTCTGTCTCATCCCATTGCTGCACTCAGACTCAAAGCACTTTTCTCCTCTGCTCATTAAAGTTAGGATGAAAAAAATGAAGGTCACTTGTTGCAATTTAGCTTTCAACTGTTTTAAACTTTTGCTGTTGAATTTATTGGTTGCAAATGTAGCTGAGAGGTTAAACTTTAAGCAAGTTCCTGAGGAAAAGGGGAATGAGGTCATTCTCTAAACAATCCTCAGGTTTTATTCTCCTGACACTTTCAATGTGTTCATGTTAATGCATAGCTTGAGCAAAGCTGCATTTCCAGTGCTGGACTTCTACCACTCCTCTTGTGTACACCATGCACCTTCAGCTGCCTTGGGCATTCATTTTGTCCTTTCCCACCAGGAAATATTGTGGGGATTGCCAGGACACCTCCTCTTGTCCACCCCAAGCTGCACACCTCCCTTTGGCATAGACAGGTGAACTGCAGCAGGTGTGCTCCTCATGCCAGTGAATGGCTGGGAGAAAGCTGAAGACAAACTCAGGTTTCTACTCTACTTATCTTCTCATGGTGGGGGCCATGAGAAATTGTTACCACAGTTCTGGTGGGTGTGATTCAGCCTTCACTGGAAACTTCTGGAACTTTGAACAAAGATTTGGATGTCTAATTCAATAGATAAAACCAAAGAAGAGATGAGAGGAAGCCAACCAGTGTGGTCATCAGACAGGACCCTTAAAAATAGATCCTTGACTTTACCATTCTTTCCCTACCTCTTTAAATCTTCCATGCCCTGCTTAGAAGCTGTTTTACAAGCCCTGCTTAAGCTACCCCCAAGCAGATCAAAGAGGCAGAAGAATTACACCCTTCTTCAGGCAGCATGACAAAGGAGTTCTCCCTTCCACAAATCTTTCTTGCTCCCACTCACAAGGGAAATGTGTTGGAGAAGATTTCCCTCCTGCCTAAGCCTGCTGTGAGTCCATCACAGGGGGGCTGGGGAGATTATCTAAAGCCTTATATAATACAGCACTTAGTCCTTTCAGTTTAAATCACTGAAGGGAACCCAACTGCCTCTTAGCTAATATTTACCAGGATATGTTTCTTGTCAGGCCCAAATAAACCTGGTGCTGTTGTCTGTCTCCCATCTGAAACCCTGTGTTGTAGGAGTTAGCAAAGTTACTGCTGTCCTCAGGCATAATGTGTTCCTAAAAGGTGCAGCACATGCATCCTTAAACAGCAGGCTGTCTGCAACAGAACCAGTCAACTGCTCTCTACAGTTCCCTGAAAGGAGGTTCCCAGGTAACAAGTGATGGGACAAGAGGAAATGGCCTCAAGTTGCACCAGGAGAGGTTCAGCTTAGATATTAGGAAGAATTTCTTCCCTGAGAGGGTTATCAGGCATTGGCCCAGGCTGCCCAAGGAGGTGGTGGAGTCACCAGCCCTGGCAGTGTTCAGAAATGCTGTAGCTGTGGTGCTTGTGGCCATGGTTCAGTGGTGACCATGGTGGTGCTGGGTGGGTGGTTGGACTCCATGATCTCAAGTCTTTTCCAACCATCATGATTCCACATCAAGATTAGCTATGGAAACAAGGATTTTCCACTTCCCTGTCCCCAGCTCATGTTTCACAGTCATCACAGGAGTGTAAGCAGAAAAGTTTGTTTCCATTCTCAAACTCCTGCTCTCTCCTAACTAATTTACCAGTTCCTCCACCAGAATATTTGATAAATGCCCAAAATATTAATGAATAGCTGTTTCTACCTTGTCCTTCTCTGGCATTCCTTCAAGCTGGTAGCAGCAATCATTCCAGTTCCTGAAGGCTCTGCACCAGCTTGAGCTCCTCTGCTGACTCAGAAATGTCCCTGCCTGCTTCCCTTTGCTCTTACTTGCTTTCAGCTGTTCTGTTCTGAAGAACTTTGGGATGTGGTGGCATAAGGACCAGGCACTTTAATAGTTCCTTGGCTAAGTGCTTTGTGCAGCTCTGTGTTGTGGAGCACATTAATCCAGGGCAGTGGCTTTAATCTCAGCCACGTGCAGTGCTTGAGGAGATCAGAGAGTGAAGAAAGGTGTTTGATGGGGCCCTGAGAAGAAGAAAGTTCCATCAGCTCCTTTCACTGAAGTTCTGACACTGTGGCTTCATGTGTGGCTGTCTTCCCTCACAGTAATGGAGCTGTGAGCAAAGCTGGCAGAACCAAAACATGAGGAAGAGGCAGAGAAATGAAAAACAGCCTAATGAACCTGCAGCTTCTGCTGGAAATATATCTTTGTTAGGGATTCAGATGAAGTTCTAAGAAACTTAGCTAGAAGAAAGGGGGATATAGAGTTAAAGGATTCATTCTTTTTTTTTTTTGGGTCCTATTCAGGTCTTTTCAGAACTCAGATCTCCTCTCAGTCCTTTTTGTGTTTTTGTTGAACTTCCTCTGAACAAAGTCTGTTGAAATATCCAGTTCCTAATACCTTATAAAATCTTTTTTTTATTAGGAAAGCAAACTGTAACACTTAGTCTCATGGTGTTTTATCTCCTGGCTGCTTTGTTCCAGAGACCTTGGGAGAGTACAGTTCATTTGCTCTTTGCTAGCTGCCTTGGGTAGAGCATGAAGGTGCTTGTTCTGGTGTTTGTATCTTGATGTTTATAGCAAAATTATATCAGAATCAAGGACTGCCAAAGACAGCTAGACCTCTCCTGAATTACCAGCTCACCTACAGCAGCCAGTTACCCCTAGGAGTGTGCCTGGAAAGAATCTGATCTATGTCACCCTCCATGTCCACTTCATCTCTCTGAGGGACACATTAGCAAAGAGACCAGGCTTGCTGACACAGACAAGCCTTCTTCTTGGACCTGGCAATGGCATCCTCTTCCTGACAGCACTGAACACAGTGGCTATGCCTTCAGAGCATTGTCTGAAATGCCAGTTCCATGTGGGAGATGTAATCCTTCAATCCAGCTCAGCAGGCTGATCTGGGAGGCTTCAGCCTAAGGGACTGTTTGCCAGCCTGAAGCCCAACTGGAATTTCTAGTGGACACAGCAAAGGATCTTAGCCCCTGCCTTGCCCTCTCTCCTCCTGGGCAGCATGACTGTAAGTTGTTAAGAACTGCCCTTTTTCATGACAGCAAGGACCATTTTTCAGCAGGAGAGAGAAAGTGGTAGCTGCCTGCCTGGGGGTTGTGCATGACTTCATGTCCCCTGTGAATATGGAATATCTTTAGAGCAGATAGATGCCTAGGACAGATGTATTTCAGATTCCTGTAAGCACACAGCTTTAGGTCAGTACCTAAAGAAGAAGTTTCCTTCAGCACCTAAGTTTCCTCTTTAGGTGGTGGGGAGGGAGGTTTCATCCTTCTGTCTCCTGAACTGGGTGAACCAGGATGTTCCCAGCCACACAAGTGACATATGTCCCAGGAATGGGACATAAGTGACATAAGTCCCAGGAGTGACATAGCAAGGACATGCACTAGTCCCTTTCTTGCTTCCCCAGGTCCTGATTTTTAAAGGAAGGAAACCCAAATGATCTTTTGAGGTCCCTTCCAACTCCTAATATTCTGTGATTCTGTGAAGCATGGATGCTCTGATGTATATAGGCTGGATAAACCCTGCAGGACCTGTTAAGGGACTAAGGCACTTCAGGAAGACTTCTGTAATACCTTGTCAGCCTGTAGCAGGAGCTTCCTGATCTTCTGCCTTAAAAGTGGATCTTCTCCTTGTGCTTTGTGTGTGTTCTGTAGAGTTTGCTACCTGCTGTGGTCTGCTGCTGAGCACAGAGCTCGGTGCCAGTGTTACCTGAGTGCACCTTGGATTCATGCTTCCAGTAAGGTATCAGGGACAGCAAAGGGAACCAATGTGCATCCAGGAATGTTGCTCACCCTCTGCCACCTTTGGAAAGATAGGCTGCAGTTTCTCTTCACAGAGCTACCTTGAAATAATTCATTCCTGAGAGCACAGGCAGATAAATAAATGAAAGAACAGGCACTGAGTGGGGACTCAAATCATGTCTGCTGAAAGCTTAGGAGTGTCTGGTGTCCTCAAGGGCTGAGATACTCACTTGTGGTGTATAAATAAAGGATTTACAGCAATAAAGACATTACTGTCATTGTTAGTCATTAATAATATTGTAATTAGTGCTACACAGACAATTAATCCATGACTGCATTTACTGGGAGAAAAAGCCTGAAGAGTTCAGCTGACTGGAGAGCCAAGGGCAGGACTGGAGGTGGCAGTCACTATCCCTGGAGGGGTTTCAAAGCCCTGGAGATGTGGTGCTGAGGGCCATGGTTTAGTGGTGACCTGGCAGTGCTGGTTAACAGTTGGACTCCATGATCTTAGAGGTCTCTTGTAAATGAAACAATTCTATGAGATCCAGAGTCATGCTGGGTATCTTCCCTGTGGAGAGCAGGGAACTGGGAGCTGAGCTGTGTTTACAGCAGCATTTCCCTACAGAACTATTTCCATTTTCAGGCAATTAAGTCTCCACTGAAAACATTATTTTTTTTTCAATAGAAAGTGTCTATTTAGTAGAAATTATTTCTCAAGCAAATTATAACTTTGGGGATTTTTCAGCTGGGTCCAACAATCCTCCAGGCACTGCACTGTAAATGGAAGAGAGGCAGCCTGTGGGGAGGTCTCACCTGTATGGCTCTGAGCAGGAGCTCTCTGTAGCCAAAAGCCTGTGCCACAGTGTGATGTGGCCTGGGGAGGCAAAGCTGCATAAACACCTCCTGTAAAAGCCACTGGGGAAATGGGCAGAGTCATGTGAGCCCATTCTGCATGTCCTCTCACTCTGTTCTTTGCTGAAGCATTTAAGGGGTTGAATCATTAACCCACAATTTGTTTCTCCAGCTTGGCAATGTCAGGACCCAGCCAGCAGCATGCTCTGGTGAAAAGGATTTCTGCAGAAGCCCCAGAGGCTGAGAGGCACCAGCAAAGGCAAAGCCACTGGTGATAAGTGACATTTCTGACCCTGCTTCAGCATCTAACCTCAAGGTGCTCAGTGCTCAGCATTACCTTGCTGTACAAACCCTGCCATTCACATACTCTCCTCCTTTCCCAAGTGTTGGTTAATTTAGACTGACAGTGACTTCAAACCACCCTGAAAAGGTCCCAGGTCTGGATGCAGGGAACATTGCTGACAGAAAACACTCAGCACTGTTGCAACAGCTTGCAATGTGGTTGGAAAAGAGGTTTTGCTTACTCAGTGCACAAGGAAAGCATGGAGTTGTGTTCTCTCTGCTCTGGAAGTACTAAAGGAGGCAAAGCAAGAAAGGGAATGTTGCTGTGGTAGGAAGTCTTCTGGCAGTAGTTTACAGAGCAGGGCCATGGTGACAGGGTACTCAGAAGACACTACAACAGCTTTGCTAGCCCTGTTATGCTGCATGTCTGCCAGCCTCAGAGGAAGGGTTGATGCAGTATTGTCAGGTCTGTAATACTCCTCTGTGAAGCTGAGGGAGATGAGGGGCAGGCAACTGTGCACCTAACCTGGCTGATACCAGAGGAGGAAGAGCTCCTTTGAAGCCTGCCCTTGTGTTTTTGTGATTTGATCTGTAGCTAGTTCTCCAAAAGGGTGCTTGTAGCTCATGGTATGAATTGCACACTGCTCTACCACTGCTCTGCTGCACTCTTTCACCTGCTGGTAGCACCAAGGCAAAGAGTGGCATGGGTGTTGTCCTAGACAGCAGCTTGGGAGTATTTTCCTGTGATATTAAAAGGACTGACCTATTGCAGTCCTTACCAGTCATGAGGCTGTGATCTCAGGATCCCTGTCCTTTGTGGTTACCAAGGTGACTTTGATTCTAAACTGGCAGCAGCCCATGATGCTGTGCTGGCTGGTGGCCAGCAAACCAGCCCTAGCAGTGTCCCTAGGGCTGGCATCTTGGCTCTGAGAAGCCAGATTCCAGTCCCTGCTTTGCCAGGCTCCTGTTGGGAAGCCCAGCCCCAAGCATTCCTCTGACAGTAGGATTGTGAGAGAGAAGAGCTGGAGATCTACCAGGTGACATGGTAGATGGTAGCTTCATTCTGCAGCTTCACCTGGAATGGCTGAGGGGTGAAGAGGACAAAGTAAGATTGACTGACAAGGGAAAGTGGAACAGCAGGAGCTGATCTCCTCTCTGGTGATCAGAGACAGGACCTAAGGAATGGCATGAAGCTGTGCCAGGGGAGGGTTAGGTTGGATATTAGGAAAAAGTTCTTCACCCAGAGGGTGTTGGAACACTGGAACAGGCTCCTTGGGGCAGTAGTCACAGCACCAAACCTGACAGAGTTCAAGAAGCATCTGGACAATGCTCTTAGACACATGGGGTGATTGTTGGGGTTGTCCTGTGCATAGACAGGAGTTGGACTGGATGATCCTGGTGGGTCCCTTTCAACTCAGGCCAGTCTATGATTCTATCATTGGTCTGAAAACAGGCAGTTGCTGAGCTGTGGTCCTGACTCTGTGGTCTCAGACTGTTCCTATTGCTTTCTAACTGCCTGCAAAGGAAATCAGAATAATTCCACTGCTTTACATTGAAGTTGTTTCAATGTTGAGAATGGTTTTTCACCATGTGCAGTGTTATCTTATTACAAACAACTTTCAGGCTGCCCTGCCCTGTTGAGTAGAGTGTTGCCTCAGTAGTAACTGAAATGATCCCTAAATGACCTCTGTCACTTAGAAAGTGCCTTTCAGGAGCAATGGTGTGCTATAAATACAAGTTATTGCTGGGTTTTCCATATAGGAGGCAGATCTTCCATACTTCATTCCATTCCTTTCTTAAGCTAAACACAGACCAAAGTGACAAAGGCTTTCTCTCAAGATGAACCTGTGTGTCCATGTGTAGCTCTCTCCTCAGTTCATGTCACTGACCTGTGTGTGTAAAGCAGTCTCCTGTCTTTGCATGTCTCAGCTGCCAGAGAGCAAGGACATAAATGTATTTTGCAACCTTAATGATTCTAAGATTATGAAGTCCAACCATTGACCCAACCCCCCCATGGCCACTAAACCATGGCACAAAATATTATAGCTACACCTTTTTTAACCCCTCCAGGGATGGTGACTCCACCACTGCCCTGGGCAGCCTGGGCCAGGCCTTGACAACCCTTTTGGGGAAGAAATAGTTCCTCATGTCCAAACTAAACCTCCCCTGGTGCAACTTGAGGCTGTTTCCTCCTGTCCTATCATTTGTCACTTGGGAGAAGAGACCAACCCCCATCTGGCTCCAACCTCCTTTCAGGGAATTGGAGAGAGTGAGAAGGTCTCCCCTGAGCCTCCTCTTCTCCAGGCTAAACAACAGCTGCTCCTCACAACACTTGTGCTCTAGACCCTTCCCCACCTTCCTTGCCCTTCTCTGGACACACTCCAGCACCTCGGTGTCCTTCTTGGAGTGAGGAGCCCAGAACTGAACCCAGGATTCAAGGTGTGGCCTCACCAGTGTCCAGTCCAGGAGGTCAACCCTTGCCCTAGTCCTGCTGCCACATTAGTGCTGATTCAGGCCAGGATGCTGTGACCTTCCATTGTCCTTCTGCTCACTGGGGCTGCAAGGCTGCCATACAGCAGCTGCAAGGTAGATTGGTGCTTGCTGGCTGATGCTGTGTGTTTAATCAGTTGAGGTTCCACAGTAAGAGTATCAGACACCAGTAGCCTGGAAGATTTCTTTCCATCATTTAGTGTTCCCATCACAAGTGCTGACAGCACTGCAAAGTGATTGATGGATTTTGTCCTACCTTTGATTCCTGAAGCTTGATTTCTGTGGTGTTCAATCAATCTGTCTAGATACATCTTGTCCCATCACAGCCTCAGCTCAAGAGCTTCCTTCCCTCAGCTCCTCTTGGCTGCTGCACCATGCCATGAGTAACATCCCTTGGTTTGGTGCCTTTTGTAGGGGTCTATAGCATTACCTGCAGCTCCTGACATGGCTCTGAACATCAGCTTGTGGTCTCAAGACCTGGGCTGGGAAAAAGCCTCACTGCAGAGATTTACAGCTGAAGTCAGAGGTATTAAAGGCATTTGGTGCTTTTTCATCCAGTGTCTGATGAAGCAAATTTTGTCCATCTGAAGCTACTGTGCCTAGTTAATTGGTTTAAAATTTCCTGTGATTTATTCTTGTTGAATGCCATGAAAGGTAAACAAATTGCAGGGGCAAATCTTGAGGATGACATCCCAGTAAGCAGCTATTTGCCTAGTGTCCTACTTTTGTCTCCCATCTCCTGCAGGAAGCAAATAACTTTTAGTTACAGGAGTACCTGGTTATTCTCTGAAATACTAAAACTCAAAACTGACCCTTGCAAGGGTAGTTCCTGCTTTCAGAGGCATGCACTGTGCCCTTTGAAAGTACTGGGGGACACCAGCTGCAGCTCTAAAGACAGGGACAAGGACTCTTTTCCCTGGGGTATGCAGTATTTCACCAGCAAAGCTTTTCCAATTCTAATTCTCCAGTTACTTTTGTGTTCCTAATTATTTATAGAAGTATAATTGACTTGCAAGACATTCTTGGCTTCCAGTATGCATTGAGTGAATTATTGACCCATCACATGGGTCATTGATGTGAGGAGACATCTGAACAGGCTGGGTGCAAAGTAGGTACTTTGCATTCTTAATAGCAAATGGGAGCCATTAATAATTTTGCTGCCTGATGCACTCAGAGCCTGCATGATTTTCCTTTGCCATGTGTATGGCTGAGTTCATCCTCAGTGTAATTTGAAATTCATTGGGCATGGACTTCATCTCCTTATGCTACTTTGCAAGCTCTCCTGTGTTGAGATGTGATATGCTAATTCCAGACTTTATGGCTGACTTCAGATGTTACATTTGAAAAATCAAATCCAATTAAATCAACTTATTAGTGAGGTCAGAGATCAGGATCCAGCACATTCTATTCCTTGCTATCTCACAGCAAAGAGTAAACCTAGTGAGCACATTATGTCTCAATCCATAAACAAACTAATCTGCCCTAATAAGAAGGCTTCTGGCTGCAGGACCTAGAAAGCATTCCCCAGAGAGTCCAAGTGTCATAGAATCATTCTGGTTGGAGAAGCCCTCTGAGATCATCCAGTCCAACCACCCACCCAGCACTGCCATGCTCACCACTGAACCATGGCCCCAAGCACCACAGCTACAGCATTTCTGAACACTTCCAGGGATGGTGACTCCACCACCTGCCTGGGCCAATGCCTGATAACCCTCTCAGGACAGAAATTCTTCCTAATATCCAATCTGAACCTCTCCTGGTGCAACTTGAAGCCATCTCCTGTCCTATTACTTGTTCCTTGGAAGAAGAGACCAAGCCCCACCTCTCTCCAACCTCCCTTCCAGTTCCAGGCTTCTCACACTTTTTGTTTACTATG
The DNA here is from genome assembly GCA_013399015.1 of Galbula dea. Classification (NCBI taxonomy): domain Eukaryota; kingdom Metazoa; phylum Chordata; class Aves; order Piciformes; family Galbulidae; genus Galbula; species Galbula dea. Next base: position 1,463,582 of record VWZX01008139.1, read on the forward strand.
GGCCCAGTGTTCTCCCCTTTGTGACTATCTCCCCATGATGAAGCAAAACTAGGGTGTTGTGTGGATAAGTTCAATGACTGCAGGAAGCTTTGAGACCTCTTGAATGTGTTGCTGTGGGTTGGCAGCACAGCATCAGCTTGCTGCAGTCAGCATTCCAGTGGAGCTCACATTTTAGGAGATGATGCCCACTTGCCATCTTGGCAGAAACTTCTTTATTATCTAAGAAGAAGAACTTCTGTGTGCATAATATCTTCAGCAAGGAGTGAGGCAGAGGGGAACACAGTGTGGCTTTTGGAGATGGACAGATGTTAAATCAATTTGGCAGGTATTTTTGCAAGTGGAAGTCTTAAGTTTGGGTTTATGATGAGTTTCGACTGTGCAAGGCTTTGTCTCTAAACTACACTATCACCAAGTGCCTGGTGGCTCTTTCTGCTTCTTATTGTTCAGCATCTCGTGCATGTCCTGCAGGAGGTCTTTATGTTCCAGACAAAACCAGACAGAGAAGTGAGGAGAAGCATCTTGGGTTCTCAGATACCCTTTACAAATAGCCTACTGCCTCATTTCCAGTCCAGAAGAGAGTTTAACCTCCACAGGTACCTTACATCTTTCCCAATCATTGAGGAGCTCAAGTCTCCCTGGAATTTTCTATGGTGTGATTCATTCCACCATGCTGAAGGAACTTACTGAAGAGCTCACTTTAAAAGCCCAGGTGCCTCAGAGTTCCTCTCAGTCCTCAGGAACTAGCATCTCAAGGTGAATTGTTTCCAGGCAATTACTCTTCCCAAAGTTATTGGTACCTTCAGCTCCACAAGCAGCTCTATGTACCTCAAGGATCCTATTTTCAGTGAAGTTTCTGCTTCTGCTAGGTTCCTCATTTAAACCTGGGACTAAATGACTTCCAAAAGGGAGGCTCCTGCCTCAGACATTAAGGAGCTTTTGGAAGTCTTGTCCCAGCTGCTCTGCTTCATGCAGAATTCAGTTCCATAGCAGAGCTCAGATGTCATGGGAGATTTCCAGAGCCCTAGTGGTCTAAACTCCAGGCAGGATTTACTCTGCCCTCACTTTACCCCTTCAAATGTTAGGAAAGCCCAGGCAGCTAATTTAGGAGAGACACTAGAGTGTGTGTGAGGACTGGAGGAGGTGTTCTTCATGGCATCCCACCTCACCTGCCCACCCCCAGATTGTGTGACTGAGCTGGGTGACAAGATTAGACAAACTCCAGACTGCAGGTGAATAAAGGGAAAGAAGTTAACTTCCTTATTTCTTCTGCTGCTACTGACAAACCCTCACAGACAGGGTGGCCACTCAGGTGACAGTAGCTGCATCCTATGCTGCAACTGTCACCTGTATAACTTCTTGCTTTTCTCTTTGAGACAGAAATTCCTTGGTCTTCAAACAGCTTTTTACCTGTCCCATGGTTACTCTATGTACATTTCTGCCTACAGCACAGAAGTTAGTTGGAAGAGTTTATTAAAGTATGAGCCAAGACAGATTATTTTCCATTTCTCATGGAATACTGCAGAGAAAGCAAGCCCAGATGTCAGCACTCTGTGTGGTGAAACCAAGAAATGAATAAAACCTTCTTACCTCTGTGAGCACTCAGTAAGGAGTGTGCAAACTCATCAGCCACCTGCAGCCTGAACGTGGTCCAAGCTCCCCGCTCTGTAGAAAAGACTTGTGAAGGTTTTCAGGGTGGGCTACCAAGAAACTCCTGACTAGAAAGCTCCTTTTCTCCAGTGGGCTGAACTACAGCCCTGTTTCAAGGACAAGAAATAAAGCCTCAGGGTATATAATGCTAGTATAATCTCTTGGTGGACTGTGCTGCTGAGGGAACAGACAACTGGCACTTCTGTAGCACCTTGGCTTCGGAGGTAAAGCTACACTCCTGTCTCAAGCTCCCTTCAATTCCCCTCTGTGGTCCAGAGACTTAAGAATGCACTGTAGTTGTCTGGTGTTAAGGGGAGTTGCTGCTAGCAGTTGAAACACAAGAGTAGCTTTCATGGGCAGGATGCTCTGGACTCCATGGCTGGAGAGTGCTTTCACCATGCCCACCCCCTTCAAGAACCAGCCAGTCCTCCCAGAGTATCCCTGCTTACCAGCTAGAGAGGTGAGTCCACAAAGCTTCTGCCAAGAAAGGAGAATTCCCAGAACTGCTCTCTTACATCTCTCCTAAAACAGTCAAGGACAAACAAGAGATCTGGATGGAGCTGGAAACCAGTCAGAAACTCAGTGGGAGGAAATGAGGCATGAGAGCCTCTTTCCACCACCTGTCTCACCACCTCCCAGCCCCCTTCTCCTTCACACCCAAATGCAAATCCATGATTAAGGCTTAGTGCCCTTTGCCCTCATCCTTCCCCACTCCACACACTGCTCCTACTAAATAAGGCTGTGTTTCCACCTCCTCACACGCTCCCTCCCAACTGCCCCCTTTTCACCCCAAGAGTCCCATGCCCTCTGCTCCTCCATCTCAAGCCAACACCTCCTCACCTATCTGCTTTGAGCCACTTCAACCAGGTCCCCTGTCCTCAGCCAGGAGCAGAGCAGGGCCAGGATCCAGCAGCCCAAGCTGTGCTGATGTGCACAACAGCAGATCATGTCTAATCAGAAGTGTTGGCATGCACCAAAGCCCCTATGCAAAGGCACCTACAGGGCTGCTGCAGCCCCTGCCCAGCATGAGCTGTTCTGGGGTCTGTGGAAGGCACATTCCACTTCTCAGAGGGCTGTGGTGTGATTAGGTATTAGGCAAAAGGATCAGACCCTGGGCATTGCTGTATCTGCATTCAAAACCTGAGCTGCTCACTCACTGCACCACGTGGGGGTAACTTGGGAACAGTTGATGAGCAAAACTTTTGCTCTGCACAGTTATCAGATAAGCACATCTAGAAAAAGGCTGTGGGATAGGGAATGGAGGCCAGCAGTACAGAGTGGGCACCTGTTACTGCCTGATCCTCCAAACCATTCCTTTATGCTCATCATTTGATTCTCTAATGGAGATTTTCCCCTTCTTGTGCAGTGAAGTCACATCATGCAGAAAATTGGTCTGTTTAAGTAAGAACTCTTGTGGTGTCTTTCATCAAATGTTCTCAGAGAACATTACTAATAATTCATTAAAGGGACACTGTCAGCTGGAACACTTTTAATTACCATTTTCTGACAAGTCAACCCTTAAGTGGTGTGCTCTGATTTTGGAATTCATTACTAACACATATGCAGATTTTTCCTTTTCCCTGCTCTTTATATGTGTTGAGAAAAGTAATTGACTGTGAGATTAGGGCAGTGAAGTGTGCACTACATGTTGTCAGGCCCAAAAAGGAAGATAATTTAAGGGTGGTTACTTTATTTAACAGTAGTTTCAAGAAACTCCTTGCTGTAGCCTCTGAGCATCTCAGTACTTTTGGAGGTAAGGAACTTCTGCTGTGTGCATGGCACTGCTGGGAAGCTGAAACACCTTGGACTTAAGGTGTAGCTGTGAAAATCCTTAGATACTACTTGCTAACAGTCTGGGGATACATACTTAGCCTTTAGCCATGTTAAGACAGGTTGGCTGCTGCTAATACTGAGTTCAAACAACAGTGTTGGCACTTACACCTGAACAGGAGAAGAAACTTCTCTCCTGTGAGGGTGTTGGAGCCCTGGCCCAGGCTGCCCAGAGAGGTTGTGGTGTCTTCTTCTCTGGAGAGATTCCACCCCCAGCTGGAGGTGACCCTGGGCAAGCTGCTGTGGGTGACCCTGCTTTAGGAGTGGGGTTGGACTAGATGATCTCCACAGGTCCCTTCTAACCCTTAACATGCTGGGACTGTGGGATTCAAGTGAACAGCTAATATGCTGTAAGCTTGTGGTCAGCTCATGCCATCCTGGCTGGTTCTTACAGCTGTACTTCAGCCCCATGTCACTGCCAGGAACACCACTGAGCACCCCCAGAGAAAAGAAGTGCCTGAACTGCCAACTTCTGCCTCCTGTACCTCAGATGACCACAGCAGATGCAGAGATTTTCCTTTGGCAATGTTTTCTCAAGCATGGGAGCAGAAACTGAAGCAGAGAAGGATGCAGAAGGTTGCCCAAGGAAAGGTAAGCCAGAGAGCAAGCAGACTAGAATCCAAACATCCCATTCCACCAAAAAAAAAGACTCTGGTGCCCTTGTTGTAGTCCTGAGGTGACAACTTTGTGCAAGCAAACAGCAAGGACAGAGCTATCTGGAAATATTGTGGCTTTTAGTCAGCTATCAAGAAAATCAGATGACACTGAGCCTCTTACCTTGTGTCCCAAGCAGGAAAGATGACTGCAGGGAGGAGCTGGGAGGAAAAGCTGCTGGCTTTGTGTCCCCTAGACCATGCAGTTTCCACAGTCCTTTGGTCCAAGAGTTTCTCTACCAAAGAAGGAGAGCCCAGGGCCCTCTTTGGCTTTTATGTGTGGCTGTGGCAGCTCAGACTGGTTGCCAGCTCATCTATATGCAATGGCTCATTAACATTGTAGGTCTGTTATATACTGTATGTGAAAGGCAGGGGAATGGCTGCTGGATGGAAGTGCTGAGCTGCCACAGCCAAGGAAAGTAGTGCAATATTACCCAAAGAAGCTGGTGGTAGTCTTCCTGTCACCAACATCTGAGTCTTTTGTCCCATCCCACTACTACAGGCACAACAGAAGTGTTCTGACTGCTTGTGAGGTTCAGGCCTTTTCTTTGCCTGGGCAATGTGGCCTTGGGAAGAACCAAATGCCTCTTGACATCTCCCATATTCTGCAGAACCCCTTGCAGATTGGTTTCTTTGGTCTGGGCTGTACTGGCTCCTGTGCCCTTGCCCAAATTCCTGCTTAGAGTTTCCTTTGTTGGTCTGAGCTGATACTCAGAGTCCACCTGAAGTCTTTCAGCAGAGTGACTGCAGGGGTTCACTGGTTGCTGTTGAAGTTGCTGTCTCTCTGCTTTGCTGTCATCTCAGAGCTCAGAGAGGTGTGCATCTGCTGTAGAGCTCAGTCCTTTGGCCTCCTGTTGGTAAAGGATCAGGTGATGTAAGCCTGGAGTCATCTCCCTTACCTGTCAGCACACAAAAATAAGGTGTTTAATAAAGCTAAGTCTCCTGCTTCCCTCTCATGTTCAGAAGACATTTCTTCTCACTCCAACACAGGCATCTAAGGATGCATTACTTGTAAAGGTGCCCAGCCTTCTCCATCAGCACAGAGAGGACTTGGGCAGCTGGAGCAGTTCCTATCCCTAGCTTTTGGAAACCTACTGCAAATCAGTGTGTTCAGTCCTCAACACTAAAATCCCCAGTCTGGAAGTTGACCTCGTCTTGGTTATACAGCCATAAGATCCCAGTGCTTCTAGCCCCCTACCAGGGACTGGCAGAGGACATCCTGCAGGCAGGGTCTTCTGAGTCCTAGAGGAGGTTTGGAACAGGATTTGGATGTTAAACCAAAAAGTGTCCCTGACTGCTTGGGCAGAGGCAGATCTGTTCACAGAGCTGAAACCAACAGGAGCTTTGTCACTCTGTGACACAAACATTTGTCTGGCAGAGTTCTGCAGGCAGAAAGCACTGAAATAGTAAAGGAATTAAGCTCTGTTATTAGCCATCCTATTGTTTTAATAGCTCCATCATTAATAATGAATTTGATAATGCTCAAACAGCACTTTTCATCTCCCAAGCATGTTAATCCATCAGTTAGCATCTTGTGAGGCAGGTATGCTCTCAGTGATACCAACAAGGAAGAAAGCACCAGGAACAGGTGATGGAATTGCTCCAGATACCTCTTCCAGGAGCTAATTGCTGTGGTGTACTCTGAAATAATCTGGTTATACTGTGCCCAGGACCTGCAGGAATCTTCTCCTCTTCACCTAGTGGTGGCTGATGATGGCACAAATTAGTTTTCTTTCATCACACCACATGCTGCAGATTGTTTAACATCATTTTTCAAAGCAGCAAGCTGGTTCTCCTGCAGTGCAACTCAATGGGATTTTATTCCCACTAGCTTCAAAGAGCATAGCTGAGCCCTTAAAGGGATTTACTTCTGTTAAATATTACCCTCCAAACTGAGAAATTAAAAGCAAATGGGCTTTCTTCCTCCTTTTCCCTTTAAGACATGTCAAAAAGGATATTGTAAAAAATAATAGCTTTCCACAGCTTTCAGGAGCTCCCCAAGTGAATTTCAGCTGCAGGTTTTTAGGGAAGAGTGTAATTAACCACGTTAGTCTGTCTGAAGCTAGAAAATTCCTTCTATATTTGGCACAAAACAAGTGAAAAAGCAGAGGAGGAGTTGGGGAGTAAATGACCCAGATTTTCACAAGTGACAAATGACTCCTGGGTGCTCTGGCTGAGATGCCTTCAGTGGCAAAGATTCCCCAAAAGGACACTGCAAAATGACTTCTTTTTATTGTCTGTCACCTTGGACATCCAAAATCATCCAAGACACTCCTGGAAATCTAGGCTATGGTGTTTGTTAACCTGATTATCTCATTCACCTGGGCTAGCACTGCATCCATAACCAGGCAATGGAGTCCCACTTTCAGAAGAGACCTTGGCATGCCAGCAGCTCTCCCAGTTTCCAACCATCTCCTCTTTTCTGCACTTGCTTCACTGTTTCCAGGACACAAAACCATTAAGGTTGGAAGAGATCTCTAAGCTCATCAAGCCCAAACATCAACCTATCACCAACATGCCACTAACCCATGTCACTCAGTACCACACCTAGATGTTTTTATGCTTTGAGAGCATCTCAAAAACAAGTTGAGGCTGAGCTAACATTTTCAGAACATCCCTTGCTATATTTGTTTTGCAGTGCTCTGTTTTCCACAATCAAATCAGCATTTCCTATAAGAAGCAAGTCCTCTCTCAGAAGCCTGTTTGCCTGACAGCAATTTTTCTGTATAAATGTTGTTAATCTCTGTTTTGTCAGAGGAAATAAAACAAAAAGGTTCAATGTCTTTATCTTTTGGCATGGTTATTTATAGAAGAGGTCTCCCTAAGATGTAAGGAAAGATACATATTTTAAGTGCAGCAAGTCAGCACTGCAGGCAGTTGTTTATTCATTAACCTCTGTAGCTAGGCTGGCAGCCTCCCAGTACTTGTTTACTTTGTGCTTACCACAGGGAAGGACTTGAAATCCATTGGGATTTTATTCTGGGTGCCAGGAGAGATGATTCTGTCCTTCCAGTTACCCTCAGTTGGAAGGGACCCACCAGGATCATCCAGTCCAACTCCTGTCTCTGCACAGGACAACCCCAAAGTCACCCCTTGTGTCTAAGAGCATTGGCCAAGTGCTTCTTAAACTCCATGAGAGTTGGTGCCATGACTGCATCCCTGGGGAGCCTGTTCCAGTGCTCCACCACTCTCTGGGTAAAGAACACTTCCTAACATTCAACCTGCCCCTCCCCTGGCACAACTCCATGCAATTCCCCCAGGTCCTGCTGCTGGTCACCAGAGAGAAGAGGTCAGCACCCACCCCTCCCTCTCTGCTGAGGAAGTTCTAAACCTCAGTGAGGTCTCCCCTCAGTCTCCTCTTCTCTAGGCTGAACAGACCAAGTGATTTCAGCCTTTCCTCATGTGACTTCCCCTCCAAGCCCTTCACCATCTTTGTGGCCCTCATCTAATGCTCTCTCCTGGCCCAGGCTGCCCAGAGAGGCTGTGGAGTCTCCTTGTGTGGAGAGATTCAAAGGCAGCTGGAGGTGACCCTGGGCAACCTCCTCTTGGTGACCCTGCTGGAGCAGGGGGCTGGACTGGATGATCCCCAGAGATCCATCTCCCCCCATGCTGGGATTCTGGGGTTCTGTGATCTCAGCTGGATAATCTTTAACCAGTTCATCACAAAGAACAAAGCAGTATCTTTTGCAGAACTCAGAGGAGTTTCTCTGTACAGTAACATCCTGAGCATGTTATAGATGGTCATGTGGCAAGGAGCAGAGCAGCAACAGGAGACTGAGGATTCAGCCTCATGTATCTACAGTGGTGATTCCTCCCCAAAACTTCCTTTCCTGTGAATGAGCTGAAAAATAAATATAGGGGTTTGCTCCTTTAGCAGGGAGCATCACCAACCCCCTTCCTTAGAGGAACAACCATGCAGAGAGACATGCAGACAGTGTAAATCTCTAGGACAGCAAGTGTCTGAATGGAAGAACAGTGTAAGAGAGGAACTTGACATCCCTCATCCCTTCCAGCACCTTCTAGCATTACTACAGACAAAAGTAAAAGGTTCCTAATCACTTCAGCCTTCCCTATTCTTGGACAGCAGGTAGCTGAAGCTCTGGTCCTCCTGTGCTGGCTGTAATGACAAAATTTAAATGCATGGGCTATTTAAATTCAAGAACAAAGGTAGTGCTGGCTTGGCAATGCCTGTGGAAACCCCAAAAGGCAGAGACCTGTGTTATTTAACTCCTTGGAGTCACTCAGGAGCTGAACAGCAACAAAAGCCTCACATTATCTGCCTTTTTCTCTCCAGAGCTCTCAGGTGTGCTTGGGAGAGGGGAAAAGAGCCCTCATGACTCCATAGCCTGAGAGAGAAACTGGGCTGCCCACTGCCCACAGACTGGTAGGATGCTTTGGGTTGGAAAGGGTCTTTCAAGGTCATCTACCCCAAATGATGAGTTGTTTGGGCTTTTAGGCACATTCACACAATTTTTCTGTGGCTTTCCAGAAAGCACAAGTAATTGTGACAGGAGTTTAACTCTGTCTTTAAGCTCTTCTGCTAGAACCACCAGGATTTGCCCCCTCCAGACCCTGGTAAACCCGGAGGGCAGAACCCCTCTCCTTGGAGATACCACGTGGGGAAAGGGGGTTTATGCAACTCTGTTCATGAGGGAAATGATGCCAACCTCCCAGTGGCAGGAGTAAAGCTCATTACTTGTAATTCAGCTGCTTGGCAGGGGAGGTTAGTGCCAGGAAAGTCCTTACTTCCCCTGCAAATGTAGGGCATGGGTGGATGGCAACAAAGGCACTTCTCTCCTTCCTGGGGGCAGTAAGCTGGGTGCTTAGCACAGGCTGTCTAGCTGCTGGAACATGACCCTGCCAGCATGGAGTAGGACATGGAGCAGGGCAGCTGGACCAGTGAACTACCAGCACCTTTGAGGAGTCCTTCACTGGGTCCAGGGTGTGTAACCACCCATGCAGAACACAGCTAGGGATGCTAGGTCATGAGACACTTCTGTCTTCCAGTCACTGAAACCTCCTTTTAAAAGGTGAAGCTAAGCATACAGGGAAAAGGTAAGGCTTGTCCTTAGAGAAAGCACCATAGCCTCCTGCTGGCAGCTGTGTCCTTGTCACCTTGCCCCTTCTCTGCAGCACTTCCAACCAAAGCAGTCTGCCATGGAAATGTGAGTGATTGCTCTGAGCAATGACACTGGCATCTGACTCTGGCTGTCTGAAACCTTCTGTTCTACTTGAAGCTAGGAAAAACAGATGTTTAAAACTGTCTGTAGGAAAGCATCTGAAGTCACTGAGCAACCAGTGGCACCAGCTGACACCTGAGGAAGTTTTGTTTCTAGATTTTCCTTTGGGTTTGTCTGGTAGGATCAGGCTTCTGCATTAGAAGAAGTGGCCATAAGAGAGATGAGAACAGACATTTAGCAGGGTCTGTTGGGACAGGACAAGGGGTGGTGGTTTGAAACTAAAAGAGGAGATTTAGACCAGAGAAGAAAGAAATTTTTGATGCTGAGGGTGGTGAGACCCTGGCCTAGGTTGCCCAGAGAGGTGGGAGATGTCCCATCCCTGGTAACATTCCAGATCAGCTTGTCTGGGGCTGTGAGCAATCTGATGTAGTTGGAGATGCCCCTGCTGACTGCAGGGGTGTTGGACTGTGTGACCCTGAAAGGTCCCCACTCAGACCAGTCTGTGATTCTATTCTATGATTAGACATTAGAGCTCTCATCCCCCTGCTCCATGTGATGACATTAGAAGTGGTAACTAGCTGCAGCTCAGTGACAATGTTTATTAATCTGGTAGGAGAAGGAGCACAGATGTCTCAGGTACACACTGTGCTCTAACAAGGTTTTTTCTGAGCTGCAATCAATCAAATGGTATGAAACCTTAAAATGAGATCACACTTCATTTCATCCTCTGTGTGCTTCCTCTCTGTGTTTTCCAAATAAATATGCTCCTGCAACCTCTGAAAAGATATTTATGGAAGTTAAAGTTGTCCTCAAGGGCATGAGATGTTTCTAAAGCACCAGCCTGTTGTAGATGTTGTCCCTACATCAACCATGGAGAGCCCTGAGGCTATCAGGTCCAGGTTTGCTGGGATCACAGATGTGCCAAGACAAAGGCATTTTTCTGGAGCATGTGATAAACTGCTTGCTTGAGCAAAGCTGCTGGTTGATAAGGAGTGGGGTAGCACACACTGCACAGCCAGGTGCACCTGCATGGGGACTGTCTCCTGGTAGCCAGAGAGCAGCTATATGAACAGGAGGAATCATGGAGTCCCCAAAAGTCCAGCATGGTGGGGTTGGAAGGGACCTCTGGGGATCATCCAGTCCAACCCCCTGCTCCAGCAGGGCACCCACAGCAGCTTGCCCAGGGTCACCTCCAGCTGCCTTGGCAATCTCTCCACACAAGGAGACTCCACAGCCTCTCTGCAAAGCCTGGGCCAGGGCTCCAACACCCTCACAACAAACAACTTTCTCCTCCTGCTCAGCTGCAACCTCCTGGCTTCCAGTTTGTGCCCAGTGGCCCTTGGGCTGTCCCTGGCCACCACTGAGCAGAGTCTGGCCCCAGCCTCTTGCCCCCAGCCTTCAGCTCTTGCTCAGCATTGAGCAGCTCCCCTCTGGGGCTGCTCTTGTCCAGGCTGAGCAGCCCCAGGGCTCTCAGCCTTTCCTCCTGCCAGAGATGCTCCAGTGCTCTCAGCATCTTGGGAGCCTCTGCTGGACTCTCTCCAGTAGTTCCTTGCCTCTCTTGAGCTAAGAACCCAGAACTCCAGATGTGGCCTGATTAGGGCAGAGCAGAGGGGAGGAGAAACTCCCTCAACCTGCTAGCCACACTCTTCTTCATGCACCCCAGGAGCCCACTGACCTTCTTTTCCTCAGGAGCACATTGCTGGCTCATGCTGAACGTTTTGTCCACAAATAACACTTGCGGTTGCCTTTTGCAGATGAAGGGAGAGTTCAGTGGAGATACAATGCTGCTTTGTTCTTTGGACAACAGTTGTCATTCCTTGTGCTAATGTTCTTTAAAGTCCTTTGAGAACCAATGAGTTGATCTTGCTGCTCCTCAAAAGCTCCCAGATACTACCATGTCTATGAGGCAGGACCTTCTGCATGGTGATTGTGTTCTCCTTGGGATGTATCTCTAAGGTTCCCTTTTGGGCCAGCTTTGATCATTTGAACCTTCCCTTTCTTCCAGCTTTAGGAATTCCTTCCATCTATTGCCTATTTACCTGACAGTCCTCAGCTGCATTTTATAACCTGTTAGAGTCAGGTTTTGTTTGGTTGGTTATTATTATTGCTGGTTTTATTTTGGACAATATCCCAGTTGCCTAGCAATGTCTGTAGGTGCTTTCCAAAGAGATAGTAAAGCATCAGCTTTCTGCAAGGTAGAACATTATATTCTGCTTCACATTGAGTCTTTTTATCTCCAAGTGTCCCTGGGCTCTATCAGCATTAATAAATGAAATTCAGCCTCTCTTTCAGAATGCAGAGGAGAGGGAGAAAGATCCAGGAAGCAGTCACCACCCTGTTCTTCAGATGATAGCCAAGGCAGAGAAAAACAAAGCAAGGCAGAAAGCCTGGTTTGATATCCTGACCTGCTGAAGTCAGGCATTGATCTCTCATGGGAGCCACAGAGAAAGCTGAGAGCTTATCTCCTGGAAGAATCAGAGCTCTGCTGAATTCCCTTCCCAGCTGTTGGAGCCCACAGTGTCAGGCAGAGTAAGGAAGTGAGCAAGTTGTGGGGAGTGATTGTTTAGGAATACTGGCCCAGAGGCAGCACAGCCATAGGACAGGGGAGTGAAGAAATCAGCATGTCCTCTTGACATCTATTATGCTCTTTGTCCTGTTCTTACACTGGGAAAAGGGTTAGCCTTGATTATGTTAGAGTTCAGTTCACAGCCCTGTGGAGCTTGGCTTGGCAAAATTTAGGCAATGCTTAGGAACAGCTGGATCCAGGAGCTGGGTTTGTGCTTCTGAGAAGCTTCAGGAGCATGTAGAGTACACATGCCATGCAGACAGGGCTGGTAGGACCTACAGCCCCTGCAGTTCCTGCCCTCTTGTTGGTAGACCTGCAGCTGAGCCTTTACCAGTAGGAATAACAGAGCTGGGTCATGGCTTTGTCCTTGTTTCTGAGGGCAGCAGAGTGTGTGACAGTGCCACATGGCACCCAGAAAACTGCCATGGCTAGAGAGTGTCCAGAGAAGGGCGAGAAGCTGGGTGCCTTGGTGACAGAAGATACAAGGAAGGTGGAGTTACTGAATGCCTTCTTTGTCTCTCTCTATACTCTTAGAGACTGTGTTCAGGAGCCTCAGACCCCTGAGTCCCCACATGATGTTAGGATACTGGAGGAGTTTTCCTTAGTTGAGGAGGACTGGGTTAGGGAACAGCTAAGCTATCTGGACATCCATAAATCCATGGGTCCTGATGGGATGCACCCACAGTTGCTGAGGGAGCTGGCAGAAGTCATTGCCAGGCCAATCTCCCTCATCTTTAATAAGTCCTGGGGAAGAGGAGAGGTGCCTGGGGATTGGAGGAAGGCAAATGTCACTCCAGTCTTCAAAAAGGGCAAGGAGGAGGAGCCGGGTAACTCTAGACCAGTCAGCCTCACCTCCATCCCTGGAAAGGTGATGGAACACTTTATCCTCCACTCTGTCTCTAGGCATATCAAGGATAAGGGGGTCATTAGGAGCAGTCAGCATGGGTTTACCAAGGGAAAGTCATGTNATGCTGAAGATTATAGGACTAATTCCCAACTAAGATAAAATTAATGTTGTGTGAAACTGTAAGCACTGTAGTGTAAAAGCCTTGAGCATATCAGGGTTATAAAGCAGGGGCTGTGGTCATGGCAAGGTATCTCCTGTTTCTATTTTTTTATGTTGTGGTTAGTCCTGTATTAAATACTGAAAATGGAGAAGTGACATTTGGGAGATTTTAATGTGGGATGTCTGGGGAAAAATCTTACTAGATCAGAGTATTGTTGTGTACTAATTCAAGGATTAAAAGCAAAAGGTTATGGTGTCTGTGGAGAGAACCTTGAATGTTTTAATGACTGGCAGGAAAGTCATCTAGTACAGGTGCATTATTTGAATATATTTTTGAAAAGTTCTTGTGTTTTGATTCTTTTTTTCCTTACAATCTGAAATAGAAAGCATTCATGTTTATGTGCAGTATAATGTTTATGTTAAGTGCCTCATTTATGCTTTTAAATATGTGAAGAGTGGGTGTCAGGAGGATGGGATCAGGCTCTTCTCAGTGGAGCCCAGTGACAGGACAAGAGGCAATGGCTGTAAGCTGAAGCACAGGAGGTTCCCTGTGAATACACATAGAAATGTTTTCCCAGTTGAAGTGCCAGAGCCCTGGCACAGACTGCCTAGAGGGTTTGTGGAGTCTCCTTCTATTGGAGGTATTCAAAACCTGTCTGGACTCACTTCTGTGTGGAATCCTGCTGTGGCAGGGGGGTTGGACTAGATAATCTTTCGAGGTCCCTTCCAACTCCTAATATTCACAGAATCACAGAATATTAGGAGTTGGAAGGGACCTCAAAAGATCATCTAGTCCAACTCCCCTGCCACAGCAGGATTCCCTAATATTCTGTGATTCTGTTAAGCTGGTGAAGGGTCTAGAGCACAAGAAGCTGAGGGAACTGGGGTTGGTTAGGCTGGAGAAGAGGAGGCTCAGGGGAGACCTTCTTGGTCTCTACAGCTATCTGAAAGGACGTTGCAGTAAGGTTGGAGGTTGGTCTCTTCTCCCAAAGAACATGTGATAGGAGAAGAGGAAATAGCCTGAAGTTGCACCAGGGGAGGGTTAGGTTGGATGTAAGAAACAATGTCTTCCCCAGAAGGGTTGTCAAGGCCTGGCCCAGGCTGCCCAGGGCAGTGGTGGAGTCACCGTCCCTGGAGGGGCTGAAAAGCCCTGGAGATGTGGTGCTTGGGGCCATGGTTTAGTGGTGACCTGGCAGTGTTGGGTTAACAGCTGGGCTCAATGATCTTAAAAGTCCAACCAAAAGTTCTCTCTGATTCTATGACTTTGGGTTTGGTTGCTGTTATCAAAAGAAAACAACACAAGCACCCTGGGACTTTTCCCCCAGCAAAGAACTGCAGGTACTTTGGCTCCATGCTCTCCTTGCAGAAGTACATTTACTAGATGATCATGCAGAAACCCTGGGCCTTGCTTCTGAAGGTCAGGACATTAGGAATAGCCAAGTAAAGAATGCCTGTTTTACAGATGAGTCAACCCATCCAAAGGAGTCCCTGGGCAGGGCAGTGTGAACTGGCCTCATAAGAGAGAGCTGCCACCACACTTGGCAGTAGAAAGCAGCCTGAAGTCTCATCTAGAGCCTGCTGGGTTTGTATGAGCAATGAAAATGCTCCAGCATGTGTCTTTTTGTATAGGAGGCTTAATATACAGGCTGGGAAAAACATGGTCTCTGAGGGGCACATCTCAGACTGGACTGTTCCTAGCTAAGTTATGGGCAAGCTGCTGTGGTGATGCACAGAGGCAGCTGGCTCTTGTGGATGGATGTCAGTGGATGAATTTAATGACTAGCAGAAAAGTAAAGTAAATGTCATCCATTTGGGTGATGCCTCTACTTAGTTCTGCAGGAGGAAGCAGGAATTTAACCAACTCCAAATAGGTTGGCTCCTTAGCTCACTTGACCTGACAATGCCCTAGCAGATTCCATGACTAGCTCAGGTAGCTGCAGGCAGTCCTGTGTCCTTCCTCCCACACTCTGTCCATATTCTGTAGCCTCTGTGCTAAAGTTTCCTCTTTGCAATGGGTTTTGGTCATACCTAGTTCCACAGAGCCACGAGGTGCTTTCTGAAGAGGAGCTTGCCTTATGTCCAGACAGGCATCTCCATCTCCTCTAGACCTTATTTCAGTGAAGTTCTGCTTCATGCTTAACCTTTTGGACTTTCTTGCCAATAAGCTGCATGATTAAGCAATGTTTTCCAGAGATCTTTGGCTCTGCCCCTGAGGATGGGCAGGAGAGTGAAAACCCACTGCGGTTGCCCACTCCCCTCTGCTGGCCTGTGTAGGGACTGCTGAGGCGATGCTGGGTCTGGGTGGGAGGGGAAAACCTCTTAAAACTAAGAAAGAAAGGGGAGGAAGATGAAGTTTGGGTCTTCTGCTAGCATTTTTCTGTTAGTATTTTCACCCTGTACCTACCAGAGTGCCCAGAGCTCCATCTTCCTTTTTAAATCAGGGCCAAGGTCATCAGGAAAAAGAATTAATTAGTCTCATTTTTCTTCTATGCCAAAGTCCTTTTGCACAGCAACCAGGTGACATCAGGGAGGCTGAGCTTTTTGTCCATCTCTGATTGCTTGGCTGATTTTGGGGGGACACAGAGAGAAGTGTAGGTCTGAGTAAAAGCAAGGGTGATAGCAGCACTACACATCTGGGGGCTTGAGTAACTCTGTCCCAGCCTTAACACAGCTCAGATGAGAACAACATCTGCTCTAGGTGCATGTGGGAATTCTCTTGGCATTGGCTCAGCATGCTGAGTAAATCAATCCTGCAGAAATCACCCAAAGCAATGCTCACAGCCTTTCTGGCAATTTGATAACTTTATTGCCTGACAAGGTGGAGGCAAGCTGTCAGCAGACAGGAGGCAATCCTCTGGCCAGGGCAGCACTGAGCCTGCAGGTTCCAGGGGTGCTGTCAGTGTGGGAACACCACAGCCCAAGGCAAAGTCAGCACTAAAATGACATAACCCAGTCATCATGCCTAGGAAATGTTATGACATATGAACTGAAAGAAGCCTCCCCAGCACAAAACCCCATGTCCAGATGGCATCAGATTTGCTGGGAAAACTCATTTTTAGGCTTTTTGACATGCCTACAAACCTGGTGTTCTGCCTCATTTACACTGCTCCATCCTGGGGAATCTAGTCAGTAATTCCTGCTGCCTGCTCTCAGAACAGAGCTGGGTGGCTGACAGAGTCCTCCCAGTTAGCTCTGTGCCTCTGGTACCTGCTGAGAAAGGGTTAGGATGGCCTGAGATGACACTGATCTCCTCTGCCTTGGGCTCAAGGGTATCAAACAGGGAAGGGATTGAAGGACTAGCAGAAAAATCAAGTGAATTTCATCCATTTGGGGCAAGCATCTTTCCTGGTGCACATCTGAGCAGTGAAATTTGGAGGTGGCAAAGGAAGAAGCCCCAGGCAGATCCCACCAGGAAGGAAAGCTTCAGTGAATGGTTGTGAGGTGAACCCAAGAGCTTTGCTGCAGCTTTAGTGAGCTGTTGCTGCACAAATTAGAGCATCTAAGAGAACCCTGGAAGGAGTGATGTGACACAGGGACATGGTTTAATGGCATGGTGGTGAGAGGGTGATGGTTGGGTTTGATGATCTTAGAGGTCTCTTCCAACCTTAATGATTCTGTGAGCCTTGCAGGGTAATTTGGTTAGAATTCAGCATACATCCAGAGAAGTTTGAGGATTAGAGCCTCAGGACTACCTGAAAGGTCCTTATCACTCACCTGCATCATGATTCCACACAGTTGTAAAGCAGGCCACAACAAAACTCTTCTGTTCAACCTTCAGGAGACCAGGAGACTCTTTAAGGAAAGTCTCCAAACTGAGGGCTCCCCAAAAGTCCTTCTGCAGTTTGTGTTCCAGGCATGACAGCAGTGTGTACAGGGATGGGGTCTGGCAGGGCTGGAGAGCAGATGTCTCAGCACTGTTTTTCTGGGGACTTCTGGTTCCACAGTCTGGTTCCACAGCATCATCTGCCTTAGGCACACTGCTGTCCCTCCACATGCCAGGCCACCACTGAAGGGACAGCAGTTGTTCCAGCAGGCAGCAGCAGTGGGCTGCAGGCTGAGAGGGGTTTCTAGAGAACCACAGAATGGTTTGGGTTGGAAGGAACCTTTAAATGTAATCTAGTCCAAAGCCCCTGCAGTGAGTAGGGACATAAAATAGAATTGTTTTGGTTGGAAGAGAACTTTATTATCAAGTCCAGCTGCTAACCAGCACTGCCAGGTCACCACTAAACCATGGCCCCAAGCACCACAGATATACATCTCTTAAACCCCTCCAGGGATGGTGACTCCACCACTGCCCTGGGCAGCCTGGCCCAGGCCTTGACAACACTTCTGGGGAAGACATTGTTCCTCACATCCATCCTAAACCTCCCCTGGAGCAACTTGAGACCATTTCCTCTTCTGCTATCACTTGTTCCTTGGGAGAAGAGACCAATCTCCAACCTTATTCCAACTTCCTTTCAGATAGCTGTAGAGACCAAGAAGGTCTCTCCTGAGCCTCCTCTTCTCCAGCCTAACCAACCCCAGTTCCCTCAGCTGCTCCTCACAACACTTGTGCTCTAGACCCTTCACCCCCTTCATGGCATTTCAACATCTCCAAGTAGATCAGGTTGCTCAGAGCCCTGTTCAGCCTGAGATGGTTCCAAAGCTTTCTGCCACACAAGAGCTGCACTGTGGCATGCCAGTCCCACAGCAAATGCTTCATCTTTCCTGTTGGATGTGAATATTCACATGGTGATGAGTGGGAGGAGGAGGGAACCCACCCCATGTCCTTCCAGGAGAGGGAATATGGGGGAGGCAGGAACAGAGGGACCCCAGTCAAAGGGTTTTAGCACATTTTGTCCTCAGTGCTTCAGCCCATCACTGCCTGCAGTTTTATATTTATGAACCTGTGTCAGGGGATTGCTTGATAGGTCTTTAATTTCCTCTGGTTTGCCTCTGAACAAGCCTCTCTGGGGACAGTAAGAACATTTCCAGTGTTATTGGATGGCATCTCTGCAAACCAGAGGAAAAATAAGCTGATAATAACTGTGAAATATGGGGGGGGGGGGGGGGGGGGGGGGGGGGGGGGGAGGCCTTCTGGCCTCTGGGGTTTTTTATTCCATTCCTTTCCCCCCCCCTCACCACCTGATGAGAGTTTCAAGGTCAGCTGGCTCCACAGATACAAACATGCCAAGAACAAAAGGTACAGATGCTCCAGGAGTCAGGGACAGCCCTGCTGGCAGTGTAAACAGCCCTGGAGCAGGGCCAGCAGCTCAGGCAGCAACAGGAGTGCTCCTGAAAAGACACTTTATTACAGAGCTATGGAGATTTCTCTTTCCTCTCTGTTGCACCAGCAAACAGGAGTTATTCACATGTTTTTGTGTGTGGAAAAGCCTAAGTTCAGCACAATCTTTTATTTAGAGGCTGGGGCAAGGTTTTGTTCATGGACCACAGAATCCTACAGCAATATCTGAGTGCAGAAGAATGTGGGTCACTGAGTAAGAGGTTGGAGTAGCAAGCAGAAGACTGATTCTCTTCCTGATTCTGCTACTGATTCATTGTGTAAACATAGGAAAACCTTCTCCTGTGGCTGTTATGAGTTCCCATCCACCCTCTCCTTTCCCTCCTAGATAGGTTTCCTTTGTCAGCTTGCTGCTTGAACTAAATATCAGCCAGTCAGGTTAGAGCTGGAAATATCTTCCTCCAGCAGGCTCTGGCAGATTTAAATATTCATGCATTTTATAGTGCACTGATTTTTTTTTGTAACTGTCAGTTGTTGCTACCAAGGCAGGGAATTCCTTATGAATATTGAATGCTGCTGCAAGATCTGGGGGAAAAAAAATCTAGGAATAGCTCTTTTTAGCTCTCAAATGACTGAAACACTGCTGAAAATCTGCCTGATGTCAGTACATTATGTGGAAATCCAAGAGATCAGAAATTACCTAACTGTTACTAACATTATCTAATAAACTATTATAGTTCTGGACTCTAACCACTCCATGCAGATTACTCACTGGACATAAACAGTTTGGCTGAGGAATGAAATAATTGCTTTTGTTCTTAAAGTCTCCCTGGTAGCAGGTGTAGAAAGATGCATCTCAGAAATTGGCTTGAAGGTCTGGGGCATGTGAAAGAATGAAACTGAATTGCAGAAAAGATTCCCTGCCAGTGTAAGTGATGGAATCTGGACCAAGGAGAAATGTCCACTGGTAGAGCACTTCCAGCCCTTGCAGCATGCAGACAGGGTCTGCTGGAGCCAGGCTGTGCCCAGCAACCACTCTGCTACTCTGTGCTGGCAGCAGGAGTTCAAATTTTGGTTCTTTTATACAATCACACAATTGTTTTGGCTGGAAGAGACCTCTAAGGTCATGGAGTCCAACTGTTAACCAGCACTGCCAGGTCACCACTAAACCATGTCCCTCAGCACCACCTCTCCATGGCTTTTCAACCTTTCCACCCCTGCCCTGGGCAGCCTGGGCCAGGCCTTGACAACCCTTCAGGGAAGACATTCTGCCTTGTGTTCTAGACCCTTCCCCACCTTCTTTGCCCTTCTTTGGACATGCTCTAGCACCTCAGTGTCCTTGCCGTGAGGAGCCCAAAACTGAACCCAGGGTTTGAGTTGTGGCCTTAGCAGGGACAATCCCTGCCCTAGCCCTGCTGCCCACACTAGTGTTGGTGCAAGCCAGGATGCTGTTGGTCTTCTTGGCCACCTGGGCACTCTGCTGGCTTCTATTTAGCTGGGTTTGGACCCTCCCACTACCTTTCTCACAGCAAAAGGATCCTAGTGGAAGGTCTTCTATTAAAACTCAGATCCATGTATGTTGTGGATGCAAAATGGGGTTTGAAGACACTCCACCTTCAGATCTCCAGTTGAGTTCTGGCTTAGGTTACCCATGACTGAAGCTCTCAATCCCTAGTGACTTCAGCCAGATCTGAAGGGACAAGGCTGAGCTCCACCACTGCCAACACTGATTGAAGCAAAGAAGCCAAGGGTTAATTGCTGGGGCATCACCAGCTAATCTGTCAAGTGCCCATCATACTGGTTAGCCTCTCTCACAGACCCCTCTGCTCCAGAGCTGCTCTGACCAGTCACCTGAACACACCTGAGGTACAATGAAAGGGCAGAACTGGGAAGGGTTGTCCACACAGTGTCCATCTGTGGCTCAGCAGAGGCCCTTCTGTCCCCAGGGCTGCTGGGCTGCTGCCAGACTCACCCACCCCAAATGACACAGTAATAAACAGACTTCCTTAGAGTCAGTGGGTGTCACTTCTTCTGCAGCCAGAGCAGAGCTGAGAAGAATCCTGAAGTGAACTTGGAGCAGTGGTGTATGAGACCTGCTGGAACAGGGGCTGAGTTGCTTTTGGTTCCTAAGAGTGGATTGCAGACAGGATTAGCTATGCCAGTGAAATGAAGCAGACCTGCTGAGGTGTGCTGCCTAAAGTCTATCTTCAGGGTGTTATTTTTGCCCAGTTCCTTGTGCTTTCTGCTAAGAATCTGCTGGAAGTGACTGGTTTATCTTGTGCTGATTGGTGATGTTCAGGGGATTGTTGTTTCACAAAGGGTGACAATCCAGGACTTCCCAGTGTGCCTGCTGGGCTTCAGCTGAGCTCTTACTGGTGCTTCAGACTGTCACACTGTCATGCAAAGACACTGGTGGAATCCCTTGGAATCAGCTAACTGCTCTGGTAAATGGATGTGGCACTTAGGGACATGGTTTGCTGGTATGGTGGTTGGTGGCTGGACCTGGTGATCTCAGAGGTCTCTTCCAACCTTAATGATACTGTGATTCTGTAAATTCCACCTGCTTCAAAGGAGCACTTGCTGACTCTACCTCTTCTTCATCTCTTACCACTCTGGGGAGAACCCAAGCTGGAGGAGAGATGAAGATGCTATTGAAGACTGAAGAGGCTATTGCCTGGCTGAGCCTGAGAACTAGACTGTTCTCTTCTGGTTACACCCTGTATGCACCCATCCCCCTCTCCAAAGGGAAGGCTATGCCTTTGGAGGAAGATTCCCACCTGATAGAACCAAGTACTGTGGCCAGCTCTGGAGTCCTCAGCACAGGAGAGACATGGACCTGGTGGAGCAGGTCCAGAGAAAGCCACAGAAATGATCAGAGGGCTGGAAGCCTTCTTCTGTGAGGCCAGGCTGAGAGAGTTGGGGTTGTTCAGCCTGGAGAAGAGAAGGCTCCAGGGAGACCTTAGTGCAGCCTCTCAGTACTTAAAGAAATGACTAGAACAGAGTTTTTATCAGGACCTGTTGGAACAGAATAAGGGGTGATGGTCTGAAACTAAAAGAGGAGATTTAGACTGGATATAAGGAGGATGGTTTTGATGCTGAGAGTCTGAGACCCTGTCCCAGGTTGCCCAGAGAGGTGGCAGACGTCTCATCCTTGAAACCATTCCAGGTCAGGTTGTTTGGGGCTGTGAGCAACCTGATCTAGTTGGAGATGTCCCTGCTGCCTGCAAGGGAATGGGACTAGATGACCTTGAAAGATCCCTTCCAACCCAAACCAGTCTGTGAATTGCTTTAATCAGAAATATATCTGAGTTCTGGCAGCCTGGCAAGGAAATGGTTCCCATAAACACAGCATTATTAGCAGTGTGCTGTGACTACTGCACTTTCTGCTGTTGTGCTGTTATTTCTGAGGTCAGGCACTCTGGAAGCTGGAGCAGTAGAAGACATATCACAACTCTGCAAGTCCACACACACCCCAGCAGTGCTCTCAGCAGTGTTTTCTAGCCCTGCAGCTACCATGGACCTCATCAGGAAGTTTAGTCTCTAGGTGCCTTTTAGCCATAGGTTCTGCTTCTGCTCCAAGTGCTTAATTAGTGTTAATTATAGCAGCAGTTCTCTAAGAACTGGACTAACACACTTGAGGGCAATCCAGAAGTTAAAAGATAGCAATGGCTGGGGACCTGTGTTGGCTGGTCCAGAGCAGTGCCAGGCAATACCCTCATGTAGCTGTGAGATCTGTCTTCTCCCCTGGGTTAGCATCAGCTCCTCATTACCATATCAAAGGCACCAACAGGCTCCTCCACATAGGCTTCACAGAGCTGGGGGTTGTTGCAGAAACTTTTCCTTCCCCTTGTCTGCCTCTGTTCCTCCTCTCCAGGTTTTAGTTGTAGTTTGGGGTTTGACTAAGCCCCAAAACACAGCAGGCAGTCGAGACAGAGTGGGTGACTGTCATCACAGCTGCACTCTCAGAGCCTGGCTTGAAAGCTCAGCTCCTGGTGAGAGCACCAGGGAAGAAGAGAGGTGGGAGAGACAATCTCAGAAGCAGTTTCCAACACCAGCTCTTACACCTCTCTTTTCTTCTGGTGGGATGGTAGGATGATGGTTGGCAAAGGGGAAGAGACATCTCTCATTCCAGAGATCAAACTGCACAGCAGATGACAGTGCTCCATGAAGACACTGGTGCTCCCTCCATCCCTCTCCTCTCAATACATTTAAAGCCTCCACTGATTTCAGAGCAAGCTACAGCTTCTATCAGCAGTGCTCAGACTGAGGACTGGCCCTTTGGGTGATACAAGCCATGGGCCAGTCTGTGCTCAAGAGGGCTAGAGGCTCATTTATGTGCAGTGGAGGTTACTCCCCCTTTGGTTCATGTCAACTCAAAAATTAGACTTCCCTTGCTTGCCTAACCAGCAAAAATCCAACCTACTTGGTTTATGAAAGCTTTTTATATAGATAATGTGCTCAGACAGGTATCTAGTTATAGTAAAATGAGATTAGAGTTTGTTCTTCCACATCTTCTTGTTCTGTTGGCAAATCCAGGAGCTCAGCATTCCACCACTGCCACAATTTCACCCCTGCACGTGGCTCTGTAGGCTCTTGGAATGGTGAAGCACAGCTGCTAGAGCTTGTGAGCACCCCAGGGAATCAAGGTGTTGCACTGCAGTGAAATTTGTATCTATGTGCTCCTGGAATTAGATCATTCATCCCATTCTAACAGAAGGGTCTACTTCAGATGCATTCTAATGCTACCTGGGAGTCTCTGCCTTGGTTAGAAAGGAAATAGCATGGCTGGTTAGGGTGGGAACAGCAGGTCCTAAATGGCACTGCCTAAGGTGAATCCTATCCCTAATGAAGGTCAACAAGGGCAAGTGTAGGGTCCTGCTCTTGGAAAGGAATAACCTCATGGACCAGGGCAGATTAGGGGTTGCCCTGCTGGAAAGAAGCTCCACAGAGAAGGACCTGGAAAGTCTAGTGGACAAGAAGTTCAAGATGAACCAGCAATGTGCTGTTGTGGCCAAGAAGTCTAATGTTCTCCTGGGGTACGTGAAGAAGAGTATGCCCAGCAGGTTAAGGGAGGTTTTCCTTCCCTTCTATTCTGCCCCTCTGAAGAAAGATTTTGAGCACTAGGTCCAGTTCTGGGCTCCCCAGTTGAAGAGAGGCAAGGAACTAGTGGAGGGAGTCCAGCAGAGGCTCCCAAGATGCTGAGGGCACTGGAGCATCTCTGGCAGGAGGAAAGGCTGAGAGCCCTGGAGCTGCTTAGCCTGGAGAAGAGCAGACCCAGAGGGGAGCTGCTCAATGCTGAGCAAGAGCTAAAGGCTGGGGGCAAGAGGCTGGAGCCAGACTCTGCTCAGTGGTGCCCAGGGACAGGCCAAGAGGCACTGGGCACAAACTGGAACCCAGGAGGTTGCAGCTGAGCAGGAGGAGAAAGTTGTTTGTTGTGAGGGTGTTGGAGCCCTGGCCCAGGCTTTGCAGAGAGGCTGTGGAGTCTCCTTGTGTGGAGAGATTGCCAAGGCAGCTGGAGGTGACCCTGGGCAAGCTGCTGTGGGTGACCCTGCTGGAGCAGGGGGCTGGACTGGATGATCCCCAGAGGTCCCTTCCAAGCCTCACTATGCTGGGATTCTGCAATCCCAAAACTGGAGGGAACTCAGAATATTACTGCTCTTTCCCTTGTTTATATGCTAGCCTTGGAGTGTACCCAAACTGTGCTGCAGTTTTGTGTTCAATCTTCTGCAGAAAGTTGACACCTGGAGTTCTTCAACTGGTCTCAAACCTGTGAGGCCACTGACAATTTTTTAACCACCTAAGCAAGGGCACCTTGATGTCACTGAGTCACTGAAGTGTAGTTTCCAGCTGAAAATATTGTTTTCAGGTCTGGCTTGTCTTTAATCAGCACAAACTGGAAGGTGTCTGTTAAAATAATAGATGAAGTGATGCACTGGGTACTGGAAGCAGAAGCCTACCTAGATGCAGGCACTCACATCACCCCATGCAAAAGGTTTTACCACTCTGTTGATTAAATAAATGGCTCCTAAAAGGCCTCTAACACTGATTGAAGCACATTTCCCTCAAGTGCTCTCTTCACTTTTGCCTTTGCTGTGCTCTGTGTGTCTGGTGCATCAGGTCCTGTGAGAGGAAACAATCACAGCTATTAGGGTGTGTGCTGGGCAACATCTGCAGAGCAGTGCTGCAGCCCCACACTCTCTTCTGAGCTGACATCTGGCCAGAGGTGTGAGCACAGCTCTGTGTAATTGCATTTGGGGTTGTTCAGCCTGGAGAGGAGAAGGCTCCAGGGAGATCTCACTGCAGCCTTTCAGTGCTTAAAGGAGATGATTAGGAAGATGGGGAGAGATGTTTCAGCAGGGCCTGTTGGGACAGGACAAGGGGTGATGGTTTGAAACTAAAAGAGGGAGACTTAGACTGGACAGAAGGAAGACATTTTTGACACTGGGTGTGGAGACACCCTGTCCCAGGCTGCCCAGAGAGGTGAGAGATGTCCCATCCCTGGAACCATTCCAGGTCAGGCTGTTTGGGGCTCTAAGCAACCTGATCTAGTTGGAGAAGTCCCTGCTGCCTGCAGGGGGATTGGACTAGGTGGCCTTGAATGGTCTCTTCCAACCCAAACCACTCTGTGATTCTGTGAGGGGTTGGCAGAGCTATGGCAAAACCAGAAAAGCATCAAAATGTTAAACCTCTTCCTAAAGTGACAGGTTTCCAGAGGGGAGAACTCTTTGTTTTTCCAGCTGAATGTTGCACAGGAGGTGTGGGGAAACAGAGCTCTCTGCAGCCTCCCAGAGCACTGAGTGCTATGAAAACCCAGACTGGGCTTGAGAGCTTCCCTCTGCCCTCCTTGTGTCAGGGTTTGCAGGGAAATAGGTGGAAGGAAGCGGTGCCAGCAGATGGCAGTGCCTGTCAGCAGAGTTTTCCCTCCTGGCAGGAGAACAGGAGTCTGCTCAAGCACTGAAAAGGGGTTTATTTATTTTAGTTATTGTTCTCCACAACTCCCTGAAAGGAGGTTGGAGCCGGGGGGATTGGTCTCTTCTCCCAAAGAACAAGTGGCAGGACATGAAGAAGCAGCCTCAAGTTGTGCCAGGGAAGGTTTGAGTTGGATATGAGGAAAAAACCCTTCCCCAGAAAGGTTGTCAAGGCCTGGCCCAGGCTACCCAGGGCAGTGGTGGAGTCACCATCCCTGGAGGGGCTGAAAACCCATGGAGATGTGGTGCTGAGGGCCATGGGTTAGTGGTGACCTGGCAGTGCTGGGTTAAGAGTTGGACTTGATGATCTTAGAGCTCTGTCTCTTCCAACCTAAAGGATTCTATGATTTCCATGGCATGGAGCACAGGGCCATCTCTGCCATGTGAGCAGTGCACTGGTGCAGAGCAAGGTGGGCAGCCTGGCACCACAGGGGGGACCAGAATGGGAGCCCACCCTGGGAGCCCACCCTGGGAACCCCTGTCCACTGAGAG
>VWZX01008140.1:985-19506 GCA_013399015.1 Galbula dea
TCCCCTATGAGGAAAGACTGAAACAGTTGGGGTTGTTCAGCCTTAAAAAGAGAAGGCTTCAAGGGGATCTCATAGCTGCCTTCCAGTACTTAAAGAGTGATTATAGGATAGAAGGAGAGAGACTTTTTGTGTTGTCAAACTGTGATAAGACAAGGGGAAATGGCTACAAGCTACAAGAGGGGAAATTTAGATTAGAGATTAGGAGGAATTTCTTTACCAGGAGGGTGGTTAGGCACTGGAACGGCTTGCCCGGAGAGGTTGTGGATGCCCCATCCTTGGCGGTGTTCAAGGCCAGGCTGGATGTGGCCCTGGGCGAGCTGGTCTAGTGACTGGCATCCCTGCCCATGGCGGGGGGGTTGGAACTAAATGATCTTTAAGGTCCCTTCCAACCTGAGCCATTCTGTGATTCTATGATTCTATGAGTAGGCTCAAGAGAAGCATGTAAGTTCAAGCGAAGTTTCCACAGCAGAGGTGCATAACGTGACATTACAGTGAAACATTTGAACCTCTGCCTGATCCAAATAGACAGCTATGTGAGGACACGAGGCACTTTTGAAGCTGAAATCAAATGGTTGTTCAATGCTCAAAGTGTACATTATCCTCTCTTCAGTAACAGAGCAATGAGATTTCCTAGGGAGGTCTTCCCTACCTTTTGATCTCTTCTACCTTTGAACCACTCACAGGAACCTCTCCGCTTTTCTTAGTTTTGGAATAAATATCTTGTTTTTCAGACATGGTTATTTCAGTATGCACCTTGCAGGTCAAGGAAAGCTAGAAACTGCAGCAGTAGAGGTGGAGTTTGGCAGTTGCTGAACTTGGGAGTATTTTGCATTCTGCATCTCATTTGGGGAAAGCGGAGTATCCTTGAGCATCAATGACTTCGTCAGAAAGCAGGGGCATATTTACATATAATTTGCATACTGTAAATAGTTGTGTTCTTCTCACGAATCTTGCATAAAAACTGCATATCATCTGACATAATGTGCCAAACAGAAAAAAGTTTGCTTAAGGTTTATTAAAAATCAGAATTTGGATTAAATGCTGACATGCTAAACATTGTTCTACATTCAAAAATGCCTTTGTGTAAGTATTTAGATTATGGCAATATTGTAGTTGTAATAAGCAGTTAAACTTTCCAGAAACTGAGAAGGCACAATCCTTGCTGACTTCAAAATTTTAAAATGAAGCTTTAAAATAAAATCCTGTGAAAAGTTTTAAAGAAAATAAAACCCAGGAATAGAAGTTATAATTCATAAAATTAAGAAAAACCTCTTTTTGACAACCAGTAAAGTTTTGTTTAATTAAGAAGGGGGAAAAAAAAAAAAGTTTCAAATAAAAACTGAGTTTCTGTTTAATTGTGGTTTTATATTCTTATACAAGAATCAAGTTACTGAATGGAAATATAACTGGTAGTTCTCACATTTAGAAAAAAATTTTTAAATTTGGCCTCTTTTTAAACAATTCTTTAAAAAACTGCAAAAAGCTGACTGTGGTATGGGATGCTTAGCATAACTTCTGAGGGAAGCCAGCCCCCCAAGCCAAAAGAATGGGAACAAAATGTCACCCCCATAATTCATGAAGAGATGGTCACGGATCTACTTCTCCACATTGACATTCAGAAGTCTATGGGGCCAGATGGGATTCATCCTAGAATCCTGAGAGAGCTGGCAGTGGTGCTCACCAGGCCACTCTCCATCATTTATCAACAGTCCTGGCTGACTGGAGAGGTCCCAGCTGACTGGAAAAAAAGCAAATATAACTCCCATCTATAAGAAAGAAAGGAAGGAGGATTCGGGAAATTACAGACCTGTTAGTTTAACTTCGATCCCAGGAAAGCTGATGGAGCAGATCATCCTGAGTTCCATTATGCAGCACATTCAGGACAACCAGGTGATCAGACCCAGTCAGCATGGGTTTGTGAAGGGCAGGTCCTGTTTAACAAACCTAATCTCCTTTTATGACTGGGTGACCCAATTGCTGGATGAAGGAAAGGCTGTGGACGTTATTTATCTGGATTTTAGCAAAACAGATGATACAGTTGCCCACAGCATTCTCCTTAAGAAATTAACTGCTCTTGGCTTGGATGGGCATACACTTCGGTGGGTTAAAAACTGGATAGATGGCCGAGTCCAGAGCGTTGTGGTCAATGGAGATAACTCCAGCTGGCAGCCGGTCACTAGTGGGGTCCCACAAGGCTCAGTACTGGGGCCACTCCTGTTTAATATCTTCATCAATGATTCGGACCAGGGGATAGAGTGTACCCTTAGTAAGTTTGCAGATGACACCAAGCTGGGTGGCAGTGTCAATCTGCTTGAGGGTAGGGAGGCTCTACAGAGGGATCTGAATAGGCTGGATCGCTGGGCCAAGGTCAATGCCATGAGTTTCATTAAGGCCAAATGCCAGGTGCTGCACCTCAGCCATAATAACCCCCAGCAGCTCTACAGGCTTGGGGAGGAGTGGCTGGAGAGCTGCCAGGCAGAGAGGGACCTGGGGCTGCTGACTGACAGCCAGCTAAACATGAGACAGCAGTACGCCCAGGTGGCCAAGAAGGCCAACGGCATCCTGGCCTGCATCAGGAACAGTGTTGTCAGCAGGACCAAGGAGGTGATCATGCCCCTTTATGATCTTAGAGGTCTCTTCCAACCTTAATGATTCTCTCTCTCTCTCATTCATTCTTTACTCAGCATTGGTGAGGCCTCACCTTGAGTACTGCATCCAGTTTTGGGCCCCTCACTACAAGAGGGACATTGAGGTGCTGGAGAGAATCCAGAAGCGGGCTACCAAGCTGATGAAGGGCTTAGAGCATAAGTCTTAGGAGGAAAGACTGAGGGCTCTGGGCCTGTTTGGCCTAGAAAAGAGAAGATTGATGGGAGACCTCATCATTTTCTATAACTACCTGAAGGGAGGTTGTAGAGAGGCAGGGACTGGTCTGTTCTCCCTGGTGGAGAGTGATAGGACAAGGGGAAATGGATGGAAACTGCAACAGAGGAGGTTCAGGTTGGATATAAGGAGGAATTTTTTTACTGAAAGGGCTGTCAGTCATTGGAACAGGCTACCCAGGGCGGTGGTTGAGTCACGATCCCTGGAGGTGTTTAAGAGACAGGTGGATGTTGCGTTAGAGGGAATCATTTAATGAGTTGATAGGGCTAGGACAGAGGCTGGGCTCGATGATCTTCAAGGTCTCTTCCAGCTGTGACTATTCTATGATTCTATATTAAAAAATAAGGTTAGTTTAGAGTTTATACTTATTTTCTTTTTTTAATATATTATTATTATTTCTTATGTATTCCAGTTTAATAGATCCATAGGCATGTTCTCAGATACAGGAAATTAAGTCTTGAAGTATCCATTCCAAAGTAGAATATCCAGGTACTGAATAAAAATTAAAGACTGACTATATATTTGAGTTATTCAACTCTGAAGCAAGTTCCTGATTGAAGCTCTCTTCAAAAAGTGATCTTCTCTATTTTCCTACTATATGACTATCTGAGCTCTTGATTAGCCCTCATACAAGTGGTTGCACAGTACTTGGAAGAGTGGCATTTGGTATCATACCTTGCTCACTAACTATGTCTAAGGGCCTTGGTAACCTATAGCAGCAGACTAAAATTAGTTGCTAAACTGGTAATGTCATTAGATGTCTCCCCATTTCTCTGCCAGATCCCATTATTCCAGCACAGGCTTTGCTGATCTACTGCATTTATTCCAGGTCTGGGTGATAATAACATTTTCTGCTGTCCAACTTCAGCTGACATCCAATCTCTGTAAACATGTTAAGACTCACTGTAAATCGAAAAAAACCTGAGAAAATGGTTGAGTCTGAATGAAACTTATTGATTTCACTCCTGAGTTATGCTAGAGTAATATTAAGATATTCTTTCCCAGGAATGGAAACAGATTCTACTTTATTAAATAAATAAGTGGGTTTAAGTTCCAGTTCTTTGGCATTATATAGCTTGCCCAGATGTATTTTTTTCCAGTTAAGGCTCTACTAAATGCTGGATTATTTCTCTCTTATGACAGAGCAGAATTTCTCTCTTTTGGCCAATTCTGCAAAGAACTTGTAATTTCAAAGCTATTGATTCTCATATCACTGGTATAAGTATCACAAAAGTGTGAGGGGGTTTTTGGTTGGTTGGTTGGTTTTGGTCTGGTTTGTTTTTTTGTGAGTTTTCTTCATTGGTTTTGTTGTTTTTCATAATCAATTCTCTTATAAAACATTCTTGCTGACTTTCTGCATTTATTTCAGTCTTGGCTAGTGTTGGTGTTGTGTAGCTCCAAAGCAGGATAGACAGCACTTAGGGAAATGATTCAGTGACATGGTAGTGATAGGTTGACAGTTGGACTTGATGATTTTAGAGGTCTCTTCCAACCTTAATGATTCTGTAATTCTGCGAAAAGGCAATCATAGAAAACACAGAATCTCCTGAGTTTGAAGGGATGCACAGGAATCATTGAGTCCAACTCCTGTCTCTGCACAGGTCAACCCCAAACTAAAGAAAATAATGTAGATAGCAAAAATATTCCAGAAGATTTCTAGAACGAAAATATAACAAAACATGTAGGAAACTGAAGGAAATGAAACAAGACTACATGAAGAAAATGATAACAGCAGTGGGAAGCAAAGCAGTATAAAACAAAAAACCCGATGCCTTAAGGCTTGTGGGGTGGTCTAGTGGTCAAGATTCTATGCTCTCACCACTGGGGCCCAGGTTTGAATTCTTATCAGGGAAGAATCCTGCTCTGGCAGGGGGGTTTGGCCTTAGACGATTTTTCAAGGTCCCTTCCAACCCCTGACATTCTGTGATCTATCCACGTACTGTGAAATATGTTTTAAGAAAAATCTCATTTCTTTAACACAGAAAACTTTCAGGTTCTTCCCTATTTCTACTCTCTTTCTTTGCAGTTGTAGTTATTATAAATACAATCATAAGCAAAGCCAATTAAATATACATCATAACATAAACACATAATGTGTATAATTTAATATACAATTAAAACTAAAATAAAATACAGTAACATAAAATAACATATAAAGGTGAAAACTGAGTTATTTAAATAGACAATTGATTCCAATTCCTGAGGCTTTAAAGAAGGCACAAGTGTCTCAAGGCTGTTTCTAAAAGCATATAAATTAGCAATTCTTAATGTACAAGTGGAGAAATGTGTGCTGGAGAAAACAAAAAGCAGGATCAGGACTGAGATTTTTAAAGGGGAAAGAGAGTTGTGGACCTTAATCTGGAAGACAAAATAGATGAGGAACAATAATATTTTCAACTAACAGTCTCAACAGGCAAGAGAGCCATTACTGGGAGGGGGAAGTCAATTCATGCTGGATAGTACAATAAAGGTGGCTACCCTAGGTTGTTATAGCAGTTTCTTTTTCTATTTTCTGCTGTCCTTGGTAGCTTGCACAGTTAAAGTTTCTCCTCATGTCTTTCTTCTATTTTTTTTTTCCCCAGGAAAGGATCAAGAGGAGTCCTCTTTTTCTGAAAAGGATCTCTCTACTCTGCCTTCAGTCTCACCTCATTGTCCTGCAGAGATTAGAGATTTTTCTGTAAGGGCACTTTATTTCTTTTCATCTTCTTGCACCTTTCACCAGTTTTCTTTGTAACTCTTAAGAAAGAAAAAGAAGGAGTAAATAGGTTAGACAAAATGATCTCATGATACTTTAACTCCTTCGAAAGACTGTGATTTTAATCCCATCATTTATGGAAAATGCAGAGCTATCTACTGTAAGATTTTTTATGGTAATATTATTGTCTGTGTGTCTGCATAAAATAATGGGGAAATGTCTATGATTCTTGGAGAAAAAGTGAGAGGGAATAGATTTTCAGACCAATACATAAATTTCTGCCACATTTTGTGCTACTGTTGAAGGCATACATTAACTATATCTAACCAAGACAGTTGCTAAATGCTTGAGATTTTATGTATATATACATATATATATATATTTATGCATTTTTAATTCTGCAATCTTGTAGTACTTTTACTCGTTGAGCAATAACAATCACAGGTAAACTGTACTATGGCATCAACCTTGGGCAGCTCCAGTACTGAGTTCTGTCTGCTACTGCCCACAGCAATGGCATAATGCTAGTTTCTCATAGGATTGCTATTTCTGAGATTTGTCATTAGCTGTGACTTACACTCTTGTCCAAACACGTCTTTGGAAAGCAAGATTTTCTTTTTTTCTGCCTATCCTGAATTGATGCATCTTGTAGGATATTTTTGAGAAAACTTCTGGATATGATATACAATAACAGTAGGTAAAGTAACAATAGATTAATTGGTCATAAATAGAAAATAAGTGGGTTTGTATTTGTGATCTATGGAAGATGATATGCATGTGTCTGAAGAGTTGATTAGACTTCATAATGGAAGCCAGCTCGTCAACACTCAGAATTTAAATATATGATTAAATAAATCTGAAAGTGAACCACTCTAAAAAATCATCTCTGTCATGAGGTCATTAGAATGAAATTCTTAGGTTTATTTGTAACAACCAAACCAAGCCCAGAGGACCAATATTTACACTCTAGGAAGTTTCTTCACCTTTGTCCTTGGGGTCTGGCTACTGGCTACTCCCTCTCTTCTTCTATTTTACAGGTCCTGTATGAAGTGCTGACCTTTTTCTATCTCATATCTTCTGCTTTTGGCATCCTGTAGTCCTTACAAGTTCTTTCCTCCAGTAGACCTGCTTGCTTCCCAGGAAAAGTGCGATTTCCTCCAAAGTAGAAGTCCTTCCATGATGGTCATAGAGTTAATAAAGAGGGTGACAGGGATTTCTGGAGACTGTCTAATTCAGCAGGCTGCTTAGGACTAGGTCCATTTGACTTTTGAATGTTTCCAAGGATCTAGACTCCATATCCTGTCAGGACTTGGATTAGACTACTGAAAACCTTTCCCACTAAAAACCTCTCTCTCATCTTCAAAGAAATTTCTTGTATTTCAATTTGTGCCTATTGTCTCTTGTACTGTCACTGGATACCATTGAGAAGAGTCTTGGTCCTCATTCTTTACAAGCATCCATCAGAATTTTTTACAAATTGTTAAAATCCCCATTCCACAGAACCCACTCCTCTAAAAGGTGTATAATACCACTGGGAACAACTGAGGATCAAATATAGAGGCTGCCTTTTTCTTTTCTTTTCTTTTTTCTTCTCTTTTCTTTTCTTTTCTTTCTTTTTTCTTTTCTTTTCTTTTTCCTTTTCCTTTCTTTTTTCTTTTCTTTTCTTTTCTTTTCTTTTCTTTTCTTTTCTTTTCTTTTCTTTTCTTTTCTTTTCTTTTCTTTTCTTTTCTTCTTTTCTCTCTTTTCTTTTCTTTTTTCCTTTTCTTTTCTTTTTCCTTTTTCCTTTTTCCTTCTTTCCTTTCCTTTCCTTTCCTTTCCTTTCCTTTCCTTTCCTTTCCTTTTTTTTCTTTTTTTATTTATTTCCCACATACACTAAAATGCTCTATTGAAATATATTATCTGACATTTTGAAATGTGAAAACTTAATTCCTTCACTAGCAGCCATGTGTCTGGCTCCTCAGAACATTTTCATAGAACTTTTTACTTCCTGATTAAAATTTTCTACAAAGTACAGCTGAGGTGTAACTTCCAGTTAGAATTTCTAGAAAGACTCCTTCATTTCAAAAGACATGTCCACTGCTTAATTAGCAGGGGAGATTATACATAGGACCCTGGAAGCATCGACTGTAATAAACTATAATAATACCATATTAATAAGGTGATATCAATAGCACCAGTCAACAGTTCCCTCAGTCATAATGTTTATGGATAATCAAAGACCACAAAGTTCCTTTTTTTTTTTTTGCAGACTACTTATTCCTACACTTTAGTGAAGTCAAAGATCTTTATTCGTGTGTATATCACATAGTGAGGTATGTATGCTGATCTTCTTTAGCTATGTAATTGTGGATGATGTTTACTTCGCTAAATATGTGACTAGGCTTAAGCTGCAAGATTCCAGCCACTACAGTTGAGAAACTATCTCACAAAAGGAAAATCTTGTTATTTGTTTTTTGACATGTGTACAAAAATAATCAACTAGCAACTGATTTCCCCATTTTTCATGTGCGCAAATCTTGCAATAAAATATTCAACACAAGCATTTCAGTGGCTAAGACATAAACATTTATGTCAATATGAGCAAGATTTATAGGCAAGGAGGACACGATGAGAAATGGTTTCAAAAAATGCGGAAAGCAAAAGATCAGGTTTGTGGCACAAGCCAGTGGGAAGCTTTCTTGTTTGAAGGTAGAGACATGAATCTGATGATAACTATCTTTATTTTACTTCAGTCTGATGAAACATTTTCTGCACAAAAAAACTCTGTGGATGTTGAAGATAATGTGAATGCTTCAATTTTCAGAACTGGAGAAGAGTTCCCCAAACATGTATAGGTAAAATCAGCTACGTAAATTCAGTTGGAAGTAACCGATTTTGCAAAAGCTAATACTCTATCAATTCTTGAGGTGTCCATAACTATTCCAAATGTAATAGAAATGTGAGTTTATGATGGTTCCAATGTGGTTCTGTTTACAGCCATGACCAGCTGATTACTCATCATCATCTGTTGCAAGCCAGGTGTCAGCTTACAGGGAGAGCATTGAAGTAATTTTATCTGAGCAAACAGAGTTATTTCTGAACTGAATGTCAATTGATTTCCAAAGCAGTGAAAGTAATAAAAGTAGTGATGTCAGTACCAACAATCAAGCTGCACAGAGAAGCATTATTTCACTACCCTGAAGCATATTAAAAAATGGTTTTGACTAACAATGAAACAATTTCTGCTCCACAAGTTCAGGCGTCTAGTTATATATTAGGACAAAAATATGCTATTGGTTGATCTGAGAGAGAGGGAAACTGGTTTCAAGAAAACTCATTTGTCTACTTTCATTGAAAAGAGAAAAATGTGTTACTAGGTTAAATTCTATGTTTCCTTTTTTTTTTTTTTTCTTTCCCCAATGGAAAAAAACTTTATAGTGGAGGCAGGGAAAATGTGAAAATAGATCTGCCTGGGAATACCTCAGAAGATGTGTACTTGTGCAATGGTGCATATATTCTGTAAATTTTGAATCATTTTGGTACAATGTCTGTAGATTCTACTTGTGAATGACAGCTTTAGTGGTATTTTTAGGAAACGCTGTCCGTACTGCAAAGGTACACAGCAACTGTACGTTGCTTGTGTAACAATTACATCCATCAGATTTGTCATTTCCAAAGAAGCTGCAGATTGTCTTAAGTTGCTGAGCATTTCTCAGCTAAGGTTTTGAAATGTCAGATACAACTAAACAGCTCTCAAAATCTATCTGGACAAAGGAATGTGTTCAGGAAGCTTCAATAGCCCTTCCAGCACTGTGTAACCATAAGCAACATTGAAAGAAATACAAAAGCAGCAGGTCCACAGGTTAAGAAAGAGCTTGAATGAAAACAGTGCTGAAAACTTGTCTCTACATTGGACTATTAAAGGATGAATTTCAGATTGAAAGCCACATAAAATTAAAGTCTCCATTAAAAAAATTGAGGAAGAAGAAAAGAAACTTCATAAGTATTTGCAAACAATTTTTAAGCTTCCTAAGTTTAAGGTCAGCTTCATGATCCTACAGTCGCGTGAGTTGTTTCTGCGCCACTGAAAAGAGAAGGTTTTTCACTCTCACATGCTCATGGAAATGAACTCTGCTTGTTAACTTCCAAAAATAATATATCAATATACTAATTTTTCTTATGTCTATTCTGTCCCACCACCATTTCAAGAGTTAATATGGGAAAAAAAGAAGAAGATTTTCATATCGAACAGAAGCTACCATAAAGAAATTAAAATTAACTCTTTCCTGGTGCCCTAAAAATCCATCATCACCAATAGGCTATCATCCAGAATTTGCAATATTATAATACACAAACCCATAAGCATTACTAGACATGTTTAAAAAACCTCCTAATATTATTCATTTAGATTAAGCAACCATCTGGTTGTCTTCTAATCGCTTGACCTAATTGCAAGGTGGTGATTTAGCATATGTTTCAAAGTGATATTCTGATAGATGAGGTTACCAAGAAAAACATCTGTTTCATATCACAAAAAACAATTAAACAATTAAAGCAGCGGTGCACCTCTGGGATTTGTACAAAGCACCCCATTAAAATTCCACAAACCAAATCAAGGTATGATAGCACTTAATTTTCATGCCTCTGATGTAGATTATTTGCTTTCTGGCTACTGTTAAATCATTCCTGTAGGATATTTACAGGCAGTTTAACCAAAGAAAGTATTTTTCACTGGTCTATTACCACAGACACAAGAAGAAAGTATTTTCTTTAGGAAAAAAGGGTTGCAGAGATATCTGAATGTCCTTGTTGTAAAAGGCACTCGAGAAGTTCCTTGTTTACCTCTACTAATACTACCTACAGCGTTTATGCGACAATGTGATTGAGTAAGTGTGCAGTAAGAAATGTATATATTAGTTGTCATGCCCTGTTATCCTCCCTCGCAGTGATGTAAATGTAAGAAGGCATTCTTTTAGTAGATTAAATGTGTAGATGTCACTGTCCCTCTCCATTATCTTTGGTAAGTTCTGGGGGACAGGGGAGGTGCCTGGGGATTGGAGGAAGGCAAACATCACTCCAGTCTTCAAAAAGGGCAAGAAAGATGACCTGAGTAATTACAGATCGGTCAGCCACACCTCCATCCCAGGTAAGGTGATGGAAAGATTCATCCTTGACTCTGTCACTAGGCATACTAAGGGTAAGGGGGTCATTAGGAGCAGCCAGCATGGGTTTGCCAAGGGGGAGTCATGTTTGACCAACCTGATAGCCTTTTAGATGATGGTAGAGCAGTGGATGTGGTTTATCTTGATTTCAGTAAAGCATCTGACACAGTCTTCTACAGCATCCTTGCAACTAAACTGAGGAAGTGTGGTCTGACAGATTGGGTAGTGAGGTGGATGGTGAACTGGTTGAAGGACAGAAGTCAGAGAGTTGTGGTCAGTGGGATGGAGTCTAGTTGGAGGCCTGTGTCTAGTGGAGGTTCTCAGGGGTCGGTACTGGGACCAGTACTTCTCACTATATTCATTAAGGACCTGGATGAGGAAAGAGAGTGCACAGTCAGCAAGTTTGCTGATAACACTAAACTGGGTGGGGTGTCTGACACACCAGAGGGTTGTCCTTCCATTCAGCATGACTTAAACAGGCTGGAGAGTTAGGCAGGGAGAAATTGAACGAAATTCAACAAGGCCAAGTGTCGAGTCTTGCACCTCAGTAAGACCAACCCCATGTATGAGTATAGGTTGGGGACTGACCTGTTGGAGAGCAGTGAAGGTGAGAGAGACCTAGGGGTCCTGGCAGATTGAAGGAGGACCCTGAGCCAGCAGTGTGCCCTTGTGGCCGGCAGGTCCAATGAGATTCTGGGGTGGATTAGAAGGGGTGTGGTTAGTAGGTGGGAGAGGTTCTTCTCCCCCTTTACTCCACCCTGGTGAGGCAGCATCTGTCATATTGTGTCCACTTCTGCGCCCCTCAGTTGAAGAAGGATAGAGAACTGCTGGAAAGAGTCCAGCACAGAGCCACAAAGATGCTGAAGGGAGTGGAGCATCTTCCTTCTGAGGAAAGGCTGAGGGAGCTGTGTCTGTTTAGCTTGGAGAAGAGAAGACTAAGGGCTGACCTTAGGAATTTAACTTTAGGGAATCCTGCTGTGGCAAGGGGGTCAGACTAGATGATCTTTTGACGTCCCTTCCAACTCCTAACATTCTGTGATTCTGTGATTCTTTGATTCATTCATTTAGCGCTGCAGAGCATGTGGTTACAGGACAGAGGCATTCCTGGGGACAGACCTCTCATAAAGCAACATGTTAAATGTCAGATGAAGATACTAATTCTGGCATATTAAAAAAAAACCTCCTCTTTTTTTTCTTTTTAGAGCAGAAAGGCCATCTTTTATTTTTATATAAAACTGTTGTAAAATTTAATTCATAAAATAAAAATGAAGTTAATGGCTGAACAAAAAATCAGTTAATTTCTATTTTACCTTGATTCTTGTTTTGTCTAAATGCACAATACAGCAAGATTTAACTAACTTTATTTAGCATTTGGATACCACTGAAAATGCATTTTTGAATTAAAAATTAAGTTTGAATGGGTATATTTAACCTAGATCTAATAATTGAACAAAAAAAAGAAGACAATAGCTATTGCCATTTGGAGTGAGTGTTGTCTTTCATTGCTCTGTGTCTTCTTACCGCAGGCAGGATTTACTCCTGAGAAAGGGACAAGAAATTTAGAGTAGACTGAACTATTCAGTTATAGCTGAACTTATGCTTAGCTGAAGTTTCTTCTCTGACCATCCGAAGACAACGTACAAGGAATTCTGGAAATTGATATTTTAGTAACTATGGTCTAACTATGGCAATCATATTTCAGTATGTCCTGGTTTGGGTTAGAACAGAACTAATTCTGTTCAGTGATTTTACATTTTAGCTGAAGCTCTTCTAAGAAACTGCACTTTCTAAAACTAGCAGCATGTTTTCACAGACACTGCCAGCTTCTAGCAGTGATAAGGCCTAATGTTTAGATTTACTACCAGGGATTGGTATACAGATCAAGGTCACTGCTAAATCTTGTGTCTCCTGTTGGGGGGTGCAGGGTAAAGGCTGCACCTTCAGGGAGGAGCAGACAGGACAGATGACCCTAAACTGACCAACTGAAGTATTCCATCGCATATATCTCATATTCGATATATAAGCTGGGGGTCAGTCCCCCCTTGCTAGATCTTTCCTTGTTAGATCTTTCGTTGTTGGATCTTTCATTGTTGGAGTTTTCCTTGTTAGTTTGTTGGGTTTTTTTAACCTTGCTGGAGTTTTTCCCTTGCTAGATTTCTGTTGGGGGATTCTGATTTCTGATTCCCTTGTGAGATTCCCTTTCCTGATTGACGGATTGCTGGATTGTTTTCCTGAGCTTCGGTGATTCCTAAGTTCCTGCATCCAGTACCAGGATCCAGCCCCTGAGCCGGACTCATCTGCTGCTGAGGTCTATTTCCACAGTGTCAGTGGTGACGTAGTTACCATCAAGGGGGGGTTGGGTTCAGTATTGGGTTCTGTACATATTTGTATATATTTCATTTAACATTATTGTTATTATTAAAGTAGTTTTAGTTTTATTTTCCAATCCACAAGTCTCTCTGTCTCTCTCTTATCCCCTTTCCTCTCCCATGGGGGAGGACAAGGGGGGTAAGGGGGAAGCGTCTGTCATTGGGTTGGTGGTCAGCCCAGCCTCGACCCTTGACACAGTGGCATATTGATACTAATATACTATTTAATTTTGTTGGTCTAATGAAATTTGGTGGCAAAAAATTCCACAAAAATAATTACATGCTACAATTTTTTAAACACATTCTGAAGGATGAACATATCTGCTTAACTGAAAGGTTATATTATGAGTATTTTAGGACAGCAAAATTCTATTTATGTTCTTGCAATTGTCTAATTATTGCCTGTGTCTTCCTTTTCCTTTTCCAAGTCTAATTATTCAGTCACATTGTTTACTTTTTGTATAATAGTCCTTATTATGCCTCTGATGCAATCATGTTGATTTCTACTATATAAAAATTTATCTTTTAAGGTCCATAAGAAAGAAAAATATTTCAAGTGGGAATATGATATTGTTTTCCAAGGCCTACATTATATAAACTGTATTCAGGTATATTTATTTATATATTCTTCATTTTAGGTTTCATCTATTCTTCAATAATTCTTTCTGTGTTTCATTTCCACCACTGCACAATGAGAAAATATTTTAGTTGAGCAACTGGAGAGGCTCACTGATCATTCTTTTGATATATTTCAAATTTGATACCTGAATATAATTTCTTTCTCTCCCCTGGATTTTTTCTTGCCTTTATGGACTTAAAAGTTCACTTGCCAGCATCTTGCCCACTTCAGCTTTACTGGGTGCCATGGTATCTTCTGGTTTCTATTAAATGAGATGCATACTATCCAATTTTCATTACAGAAAATAATTTCATAATAACGTCCTGATGATGACATTGAATTACTGTATACTTGTATTTTCATATTGTGTTTGCATTTGTGTGCATTTATATTCTTTTGTATCAATGGAAGACTACCAGTCATCTAAGTCATTTTAGGACTGCGAGGGAGCTCAAGGACTTTGCTCTAGCTGATGAAGTTTTTTTGTTCTGTATTTTAGTAGGTGATTTTCAAACCGGAGTTCCTTCTTTTTATTATTTGCAGAAATAAACATGAGGTAGAGAACAAAGAATTATTTAGTAAAAAGGAATTCTTCCAGCTTATTAGCTGTCTTACCAAGGATAATATATCATGTTTATTTTCAGTTCTTCCATTGACCTTGGGAATATTTAACAAGCTAATCACGTAACTTTGGGTAACATTGCAGAAGGAGGAAAACTTCAGGTGCCAACCATGTAACTGGAACCAATTTTCTTTTCTGTAGGGTTGTATTTTGCGATTGTTTTTTGTTTTGTTTTGTGTTTTGTTTTTTATTTATTTAGATACTAAAATAGCCAGTGAGTGAACAATGGAAAAAGTAGATGCTCTTGCAATTACTACTGGAGGCCAGAAAACTGTGCCACACATTCAGAAACAAGAGTTCTCTAAAACTACAGGTACATGACAAAATTGGTCTGCTTCTGAAAGTTAGTGTGCTAAGAAAAACTTCTCATTGAAAACTGATTAAGTTACACATTAGATGGTGTCCACTTTACAAAGCTAACTTATACTGAGAAGACAACTTATTTCTTAAGAAGATTCATGGTTCCAGGCTACATAGGATACAAAAAAAAAAAAAAAAGTGTATGCTATCTTCAGTCTTGAAAATCTTCACATTGTCAGGAAATAGAGTTTATCTATTAGGAATAAAGATTTTATCTTATCTAGGTTTCCCTTTTACCTATTTCATACATCATATTTTCTTACCAAAAAGTACTCACCACTCATCTGCATGCTAGAAATGAAGTAGAAGCTGAATCATCAGCGTTTGGACAGTGTAACCCTCTGAGTACAAAGGCACTTATACTCTTATTCATTGTACTGCATGTGTGAGATACCAAACTATTGATGCAAGGTCTATGGTACTACTCACTGGATCCATTTTTCTGAATATTGTCTGCCCACATTATGTAGTTCTAAGTGGACTGTAACTGATAACGGTGTTTATGCAGGGTAGTGAATGGTACATAGTAATTATGCTGCCATGTAAAGAATATTTCAAGTATGTCTACTGCTTAAAAAAAAATCTTAGTTGCTTGATATATATATATATATATAAAACTCTCTTTTTCCATCTCTGGAGATGTCCCACTACATGAAGCATACATTCTGCTAACTATGCAGAATAATACCTAGAAATTAGATCTCCACATATCTTCAAGATCAAAAATCAATACAAAAATAGATTTGGGTACATTGCACTTTGAACACAAGAAGCATCCCTTTTTTGAACTTGAACATATTTTGTTGAAACTGATTG
Organism: Galbula dea; assembly: GCA_013399015.1. Lineage (NCBI taxonomy): Eukaryota > Metazoa > Chordata > Aves > Piciformes > Galbulidae > Galbula > Galbula dea. Next base: position 16,488 of record VWZX01008140.1, read on the forward strand.
TGTCTGGGTAGGCACGGTGCAGGCTTAACCCAGACCCAGTGAAATTGGACTGGAAACTTTTGTGGTTATCAACAGACTTGGACGAATGTCAAAGATCAGACAAAACAATACTTACTCTAATTTGAATGGGTACACAGAGTTTTCCAAAAGCACACTGCCTCAATAGTGGAGCTAAAAGCTACGTTCCAATAGAAGTTCTCTGCAATATTTCTTGATATAAATTCTCAGACTATGGACACACAGTTGAGGGCTTTGGGTGTCCCACATCTTAGATCTTCATACAATGAAGGGCAAAGTCTTATCATATTTGAGAACATAAAACTGAAGAACAGAACTTCTGTATCCAGGACTCTGTTGAATATATATATGTATAGATCTGTAATGGAACTGTACAACTGAAAAGGTGTATTTGTTGTACAAGATGTCATATAAAACTGCATTTTCTAATTATTTAATTTAATCTAGATGCAATCCTCTTAGCTCTCCCTGTGGATGCTTTCCTTCTATTCTTTTTGTTCTTACGGCTGGAACAAACAAAATTCTCGTGTCTAGGTCTTCTTTCCTTGGGACTGAGAGAAGGAACCATTTCCTTTCAGAGGGAGACGATTACATTTTAAAGCATTTATTTCCTTCACTGAGTGTTTTGTACAGAAAAGCTGAGCCTGCTGGATAAGAACCAGATGGAAAAAAAGTTTAGTAAGCTGTTCCTGCCTTAATATACAGTAGATATTCAGTCATTTTTTGATGAATTTGCACAGCTATAGGGAAGAATGTAAATTATTATGTAAATCGTATATGCCAGCAATATGACATATGCTTAAAGTTCTGTGTATAAATAAATAAAACATATTGAAAAGACTGCTGCTTACCCCAGCTGTTTATTTCTCACTGTTTAAATGTCAGAGGGAAAATAAAAAAAAAAACCAAAACCAAAAATACCCCCCCAATACCACACCCCCACAAAAAAACCCACAAAAACAACCCCCAAAAATCAACCGTTGCTTTCACTGTGTTTTCATACTGAGTTTGAGTCATAAAGCAATTAGTAATCTTAAATCAAGATTCCTACCAGCATTCAGGTCAAGTCCCATGAATGAATATGAATTTCTGTGTTCGTGCTGAAAAGGATGCAGATCCTTTTATACCAATTTGACAGAAAATTACATCTTTCAAGATTGTATCCTGAGTGAAATGAGTTACATTTTATCAAGACTTTTTAAGAACCCTTGAAAATTCATGGATGCACCAAAGTAGCTACTCAATCCCTTATTGGGACTGGCAGAAAAATCTTCCAGTGACATCCATGAGATCTCTATTGATCCTCAAAGTTTTCTTTACAAGTGATTCAGTGACAATTAAAAAAGAAGTAATTGAAGTAGAAAGTAGGGAATTGCTATAATCTCCTAGGAAATACATAATAGTTGACAAAGCATAGCCAATACAAGAGTCATCTGCTGTTGTTAAAAAAGAGTGCAGCTGAGGACTACCATTCCCAGAGTCTGTGGTGCAGCACCAGGAAACGGGTAGAAACAGTGGCCTGCCTTGCCATTCAGCTTGCATTTCACTTCCAATAGCCAGAGGGAAGGAAACAATCTGATCTCTAATCAATAGACTGGCCAAGAATTTGATGTGACTATGTGTTTTCATAAGTGTAACTGCTCGCTTGAATAGAAAGATGTTAAAATCATAAAATAATAGAAAATCTAGATATGTAGAAAAAAATCTACTCTGCCACAAAAATCCAAACTTAGTATGTTGCATGTTATACAGTCATAATTAGTTCTAGAATTATCTTCACTTTCATACTGATTCAAATAATGAGATTTATTTTGAAAAACTGAGAGCTGAGATCTGACTTTATTCCCCAAGCATAATACCCCTTACATTGAAATAGGCTCTTTCTAGAGGAAAACATACAAGGAATAGCTTCTATGATTTCTGGTGATGAATCTAAATAACAAAATATTTTACAATGCTAAATTAGCAGTACTATTCAAAATTTAATTTCCTCTATACCAATGCCAGAGATGACTGCATGTCCTATCAATACAAGTAGAAGCAGACCTATATTAACAACAGAATGTCTTTGAAAATCCCAATAAATTCTTAATCCTCAGTCTATGATTATCAATTTTACTCTGTAAAGGACCAGGATAAGCATATTTAGATCCCATTTCTGTGAAAATTTGTAACTTAATAGTTTTGCTAGGATTTGAAATATTTGTGTCCAGGGAAACTGTTTATCACAAGAAATCCCTTGGGAAATCACATCTAAAGTTAAACTGACAAATCATAGCACAATTAAAAAATCATGGAAAAATAAATTCTGTTTCTTTTGTGTTAATCTGGCAACAGAAAGACTAATTTGCAGGAGGGTATTTCAATCTTTCTCTAAATAAAGGAAAAAAGAGCAACATTCCAGCCTGGATCTAAACTATGACTTTTATTTATGTGGAGTCTGACATAAAACAGGGGTTTAGACCATTCATAGCAATGAAATCCTGTTTTGGCACCAGGGAGAAAGCAAGTGCAAGAGGCAGAGATTGCCCCTCCAGGCAGCAGTGTGAACTTATGCAAGATTAAGTTGGGCAGTAATCAATGGCCTATTTTTAGGCTACTGGTGATGTTTCACACTAGAGTGTCAGAGCACATTGTATTATCTTCTCTCAGTCAGAGTAGTGAGGCGGATGAGGTGTTTTATAAACAACTGGGTGAGATAGCCAAGTCATGTGCCCTTGTTCTTGTGGGGGATGTCAATTTCCCTGATATCTGCTGGAATTACAACACAGCAGCAAGGGAACAGTCTGGTAGGTTTCTGGAGTGTGTTGAGGAAAACTTCCTTATGCAGCTGGTGGGTGAATCAACCAGGGAGGGGGCTTTACTGGATCTGCTCCTTGTGAACAGGGAAGGGCTTGTAGGAGATGCCTCGGTTGGAGGTCGAGTNATATTAGAAAATCCAAAGATCGGTTAGAAATTTATCTTGCCTCTGAGGTTAAGAATAATAAGAAAAGGTTTTTTA
>VWZX01008141.1:0-35396 GCA_013399015.1 Galbula dea
TCACTGCTCTCCAACATGTCAGTTCCCAACTTATACTCATACATGGGATTGGTCTTACCCAGGTGCAAGACTCAACACTTGCCCTTGTTGAATTTCATTCAGTGTCTCCCTGCCCAACTCTCCAGCCTGTCTAAGTCTTGCTGAATGGCAGCACAACCCTCTGGTGTGTCAGCCACTCCACTCAGTTTAGTGACATCAGCAAACTTGCTGAGAGTACACTCTGTTCCCTCATCCAGGTCGTTAATGAATAGATTGAAAAATACTGGTCCCAGTACCAACCCCTGAGGGACTCCACTAGACACAGGCCTCCAACTAGACTCCAGCCCACTGACCATGACTCTCTGTCTTCTGTCCTTCAACCAGTTCACCTCTGTACCCAATCAGCCAGACCACACTTCCTCAGTTTGGTTGCAAGGATGCTGTGGGAGATATTGTCAAATTCTTGTTGTCTTCTACGAACTGCCCCACTCAACCTTCTGGAAGAGCAACTAAAGTGCTGTCAGTTTTGTGGCAAGAGAAAAGGAATCAAATATTAAAAAGTGAATAAAGTCTCTCCACCTTTACTACTCCAAAATTTGCAAGCAAACATCTCATCAGATACAGCATGTTACAAGAAAGGTCTGGAAATAAGGTCATGTGTAATGACTCAGATGTCATGTTTAGAGTAAGCAAGTAGTAGAAAGTAGGGGGGGGGAAATCGGGATGCATGGGCTGGCACAGTAAACATGAGAAGTAAGACCTATATGAATATGACATGCACGTGGTCTTAGTACTGTAGTATGCTTAGAATAGCCAGGATGTGTAGGAAGGCACAAGCAAGGCATTGGATTAAGTTACGAAATGTCAAGTTAATGAAAGTGTGTTCTACACCAGGTCAGGTGAACACAGATTAATAGTGCCTGTGTCAGCAAAAAAGAGTAAGCACTTACAGTTGTTCTTGAAAAGCAGTTAAACAGGGTTGAACAAAAGGCCTACGTTGCTTGGACCTTTAGAGAAAGAGACATGGTTTGCATGATGTGATTGTCAAAATGCCTTTGTGAAGCACATTTAGTCCTGATAATCAACAAACAAGGAAACTAATGAAGACTATTGTTGAAATTGCAGAATAGGAAATAATTTCTCTCAGGATATTGACTTGGATGGCTTCTAGGACAGAAGGAAAATAATTTAAAAGCAAAGCTTATGTGAAATGTAGCATATGTAGGCACACATGCATGTGTGTGTAACCTAAGGGTATAAGGGTGAAGAAACAAAGTCTCCTCTAAGACAAAACACAGACAAGGGATTGTTTACCTCCAGCCTAGACTCCCTGCTCACCAGAGTTTGGAATGTATAGTTTCTTAGCTTCTCTCTAGTATGAAAGATGCAGTGTTCTATTATTCCTTCAAAAAGCCTGCCATATCCTTGTATGGACCCTGCGAGACCCAAAAGTCTCGCCCTATTAGTTGGTTCTTGTTTTTCAAAAGAAATGCTTTGAAAGGGGAGGCTGCTGAGCCTATTTTCATCAGCTTGGAAACACTTTTTAGCTATCTAGCTCTAAAGTTGGTATTGGAAGAGTGACATCAATCTTTCAGGGCAACAGAGTGCAAAAAGAATGAGAAAGGTTCACCAACAGTTCTGACCATGGAAGGGAAGCTCCTCTGGGCAGCCTGAACAGGCCATCTCCTGGGAACAGCTCCTCACCAAGTAGGCAAGGTCAAAGATGGATTAAGGATCTCCAGCCTGCACCAAATTTGTGCAGGAAATAAACTGTGATAATAATTCACAGCAGTCTGCAGGATGCCTATTAAACCTCTTGCTTTTCTTTCCTCCATTCAGCCAGCTTCTTTTGTTAGGAAGGATGCAGGGAAGGGTTGTTTTAAGGGAAAGGTGCTGTTAATGGAGTGTTTATAGGAACAAGTGTAGAGAATGAGCAATTTTTTTAGAATATTATTTCCATGATAAGTCTAATACACTTTTCTATCAAATGAGTGAAACTAATTCTTCTGTATTTCCAAGGGCCTTGGGAGTTCAGTGTCACTTAGCCACCATCAGCTTTTATTGTTTGATCTGACTTGTAAAACATTGGCAGTTGCAATTACTCAATACATGTATCCAGAAAAATAAGCATCAATGTCAGCCAAAAGAGATACGTGAGTAGCTTCTGTATATAGATGACATTTATTACTACTGTGGAGACTGAGATAATAGCTCTGTGTGACCAGGCTCAGACCACAGGCTCTTCATGTCTGTGTAAAAGCCCCTTAATGACAATTTGGCCATCTGCACTGATAAACATTTTATTTTTTTTTCAGAAAACCATAATCAGCATGCTGCCTAATTCACTGACAGCGAAGTCAAAAAAGTTAAAAAACCCCAGCAAAAATAAACAAACAAAAAGAAAAAAATAGGTTAAAGCCCTTGTATTCAATTACACCTTACATATTTGAAATGATTTAGCAGCTCAACAGGGGGGTTGGAACGAGATGATCTTTGAGGCCCCTTCCAACTCTGACAATCCTAAGAAATAAATACTGTAGATACTTGAGAATTTAGGGAGGAATAAATCTTCTGGCATTCCCCAAACATTCATGATCTCCCTGTGTTCTTGATCTTCCATAATCCTATTATCTCTCCTGCATCATGTTCTCAGAAGAGCACATGCAAGCCAATTCTTGAATACTATCTTTTCTCTTTGATTGAGTAGAATCACAGGCGAGGTGAGAATAGAGTGAGACGAGCGAGGAGAAGAGAAGAGAGGAAAGGAGAGGAGAGGAGAGGAGAGGACACATGATAAATTTCACCTGTTAAAAGGTTTAAAAATCTGACTTGAGTGTATAGTTGTGCAATGCAAAGACTCATTACACAAGAGAACAGATCAGATTGTGTCAGACTCCTTGGTTCAAAGTTCTTAGTGAGTAACACAGATGCCAGAGGCGATGAGGAAAAGTACAGTGCTTGTGTGGAAATGCATGTTTAATTCTTAACCTCTCCGTAATGTATGAAGCATCAACCACTACAGTAGCCTGCTCACCCAGTCTGACATTCCCTAGTTCATTTCTTGGATATAACTCAACATGCAGAAAAGGCTTAGGAAGGGATTTCAAGGGAAGATAAGGAATGTTTTTTCATGAATGGACTCAAGGAGGGCATCTCAGGCTATTGGGAAGTATAATAAAGCCCAAAGAGTTGTGTGGGACCTTGCCACTCAGTTTGCCATGGCTGGTGTCACCAACCAAGAAGGTAGTGGTAAGAGTAACAGGAGCAAAACCAAGTGACTGACTTGGTTTTGAAAAAAAGGAAATTTCTGATTACTGAGCAACTCAAACTACTTGTTAACCAGCTAGTCTGCTGCTGTTTCAGTTGGAAATAAACTTTCCAAATTAAAGTACAGCCCTGCGGAAACCAGACGTGCTGGTTTGTCATTCTCAGGTCAGGATAAGTCATTCATCATACAACGAGACCATGACAGGGTTGAGAAGACAGGGCTATGGATTTCACCACGAAAAAACTAATGGCCTAATCTTATCTTTAGCAATCATTATGGGAAGACTTTGGTCAGAAGGAAACCAGAAAACCCTAGTAAGCCCTCCCCATGAAGTAGATCGGCTGCCATCCAAATTACAGGAGCACAAACTGATGAATTACACATGGTACTGACACTAAATCTTGGTGCGTGTATCTCTTTTTTGTTTTTTAAAAATGTCTACCCTCTGTTGGAGAGTCAACATGTGTTGTCACAGCTTGGCTGCCTAATTTTAACCACTAATGGGGCTCACTTATCCCTGGGATCCAGATTCAGGCCAGAAATAGGAAGCCAAGTGATGGTCATGTGTTTGACAAGGAGCCGGGCAGCGGTCCAAAACACATTTGAGCTGGATGGAATTTCTTGCCCCTGTGAAAATGCAGCGCTAAATCTTCCTCCCTCATTCGTCTCTTTACATACAAGTGGATCCCTCTAGTACAGTGAACTGTCACCCGAAACTAACAAGGAGGATGTGTCTCCCAGCAATCTGAGCTTCGGTCAAAAGTTCACCACTTGCCAGCCCCCCTATGCCAACTTGGACCAAGATTTCTGGAATGGTTAGAAAAATATTTTAATGTAATTCACCTTGCTATGCTATTTTGCTAATAATGTCTAAAAATGCAAAGAGTGTGGTATTAAAATTCCTTGACATCCTCAGTATATGACTAATAATAATGAAACTTTCCTGCTGTCGATGGAGCTGCTCCATGAACTCTACTTCCATGTAGTCTTTAGCAAACGCAATGCATTTGCCATGTCCATTTTTTACAGCCTGGTAACCACCATCAAATTGCACTTTCCTTTCTCCCTGCACTGTGCTACTTTGCTCAGAAGAACGTTTTGTCCAAGCATAATTTGGATGTGCAAGAAATATTTCTTTACACATTATCTCTTTCGTATTTTCTCTATATTTGTTCTGAATCCATTCTCTATGTCTTCCAAAATATGTCATCCATGCAGAACACAGATTTGTGACTAGCCTGGGGCTGTGTGTGATCCATACCACGCTGCACTGAAAGTGCTCAGCCCTGGGACAGGGGCAGAGTGTGTCTGACATGCCATTATATAACATGAAACCAATGTATACATTGCACTTTGAAAGTGCATTTTACAGAGATGTCTATTTCTAAATCTTGCTTCTAGTATTTTTTTCTAAAACAGCCTTTTGGGAGTTGGTGGATGAGATTCTGTTCACTGAGCCACAGGGTTGCTGTCTGCTCCATATCTGCATTTGGACTGCTAGGACGAGGAGTTTATAAACCACTGGATGATATCTAGAATTAAATTAGTTCTAGGTTAATTGTTTGTATTTTGCTCTAGATTTTTAACTAATTGCAAAAGCAGAGCAAAGAATCAAAGGCGTTTTATTCTCAACAGCTCCCTAGACTAGTAACTGAACAGAAATTCTCTGACTTTCAGTTCCTCCTGATTATGACCCATACAATGTACTCCCTATCTATCATCAATACGTCTGTCTCTACTGCACACAAATCTAATGGGATCAAGTTTCACAACTCCCAGTTAACAAGATGCTGTGCTAGATGATTAGAATAGATCTTTTACCCAACAAAGGCCTCCTTTGGACCTGGGAGGTCTGGAAAAACATAATTATTCCTTAGAGCTGGTGATTTCCCTACCATGAGAAGCACTTGAGATCAAATCAAGAGTGCTACCAAAAACCATGAGAGGTTATAATCTGCACACATTCCTCCACCAAGCTTATCCAGAGGAACAATCCCCTGAAGGCCACACCACACCATGCCCAACTGCCCAGCTGCCCTATTTTGATCCCGGGGTCTGTTCACACTATGCTCAACCACAGGCAGATCCACAAAAATGTAGAAAAAAGTGTTTTGTTTTGTTTGGTATGGTGTGGGGGTTTTTGGGGGGTTTTGTTTGTTTGTTTGTTTTGGTTGGACTCGGTGATCTAGAAGGTCCTTTCCAGCAAAGAAGATTCTGTGATTCTGTGACCTTCCACTGAATTAATTCTAAATGATCCCTTTACTAATTAATACCATTTTTCTTTATCCTGTCCTGTGTCTGCCTCAATTAGCAGTTCATTTTTAGATTAAGGTTTTGCCATATGCACTGAGAACTTATTTTCAAGAACTTCACTCACTAACAGATGTAATCTTCTAGCATAGGTGAGGCTGGCCGGTGAAAAAGTTTTCCAGGACAGAAATGGAGATGGAATATTTTTTCCAAAATATTTCCATACCTGCTCAGTATTTTCCTATTTGTTAAAAAAATTGGGCCTAGGAAAAAAATCTGGAGCATTTCACCCTGGTAAGCAAAAACTGGGGAAAAAGGAAGTTATTTATCAAGACAGTTTCATAACATTTTAAAGTACAGAATATTCATGTACGGCCTTGGATTTTGAAACAACACAGTCAGCTAATGGTAGGTTTGGGAATGCAATTTTTGTGATGTGGACATAGGTTTGGCCAAAGTCTCCGATCACTATTTATAACCTAGTGGTACGTAGTGCAGGAGCAGCTGCAGTTTGAGGGAGGGGAAGTGTTCCCTTTCAGAGTCTCTCTGGGAACATCCATTTTCCATGACCTCTAGGGGAGAAAGAAGGACCTGCTTCTGGCATCTTCTGGTTTCAGAGAAACATCATCTATTGGCCTGGCCACAATGTTTTATGTTGAGGCAGTTCTTCAACAGAATACTATGGTTTACCATTTCTTAAGAAAAACAACCTTTTCCCAGGCTTTGGTGAAGAGCTTGGTGGTTGCTGAAAATTTTTGTCTCCAGAATTTCATTATTGTTGGCAGAAAATGAAGAAGAATATGTGTATGTTTTTCTCTCTCTCTCTAATGCATATATAAATGTGTGTGCATGTATATTTCTATACACATGCACGTATGCACTTTTTAACCACTTTTACTGTCTTCTACACAATAAACAGTCCATTTATGACAGTGTGTCAGAATATTTATGTCTGGTAGTACCCCAAAGTGACTGGTATACCAGTGGCATAACAATTTTGAACAATCACAGCCCCCATGTATCCAGAAAAGCTGAATGTACACGTGTTGTGTGTAAGCTGATCAGAAATCAGTTGGTACATAGAAAATAATCATCAAAACAGGTCTTTTAAAGAGATGTGTATATAACAAATGCATGCTTATTCTTGCTGCACTTGTGTTGGTCCACAGTGCCAATCCTTGTTCTGCATGCTTCAGAAAACTTCTATCCTTCTGAAAACCTAACCTATTCCTAGACTTCTTCTCCCTTCCTTGCCTATAGCAAACCACTTTCTTGTTTGCCAACTATTGCTCATTGTGGGTCAGCAAGTCTGTGAAGCAGGAAACCTCAGTGCAGGTGGGAGCAGGCTGTCAGAAGCATTTTTCACACATCAACAAGACCTGCCCTGAGTAGGTTTACATAACATGATGTCAAAGAAAGTTGTAACAGCCAGCTGGCCATCCACGCCAGGAATGTTGCTTATACTGGCAGGCATGAGATGAGGGTGCAAGCTCCTAGGAAATTGTCCCAATCCAAACCAGGCCTGCAGAAATGAGGGGCACCTTCTGAAGGCACACATGCAGCAAGATCTCACCATGAAAACTGAAGGCATCACACTGGGGTCTCCAGGGGCTGAGACTTCAGCTGACTCCAGCAAAAACGGTGGAAAGGATGACTGGTCAGGAGGAGGACATAAGATGGAAATGTTAATGTTCCAAACACAGGTAGACTTCCAGTCTTCCTTGAAAATATATTAAAAAAAAAAGAGAGAAAAATATTAACTCAGGAGGGCTATGGGAAATTAGTGGCTTAGGCTTGAGCCAAGTGCTTCCACAGAAGAAAAAAGCAAACTGGAAATTCTAAGGGTCCCTAAAAAAGATTGGAGGTAAATCCTAGTCATGAATCTGCTGTATGTTATCTTTCAGGCTGTCCAATGCCACTAAGCCAAAGAGCTCTTCCCAGTCCTCGGTTTAGAATTTTCCCCATCATATCTTTAGGATATGAGGACTTGGCTTCTAGGCATTAGGTGCTCTGCCTTCCTTTTCCATGAAAACCCTTTCAATTTGTCTCTATTTACGTATCTAAGAGTTGTGAGGGATTTATATAGTAGCCTAGTAGGTATAGAGAGAGTGAGAGCAAGAGGAGGAGTCTAGCAGACATGTAAACAATAGCTTCCAAAGCATTTGGAGATCTTCACTGTGGAAGACGCTAGAGGTGTTAATGCTACATATTTTACTTTTTTAAAAAATCTTTCTGAACAGCGAAAGGATTACTCTTTGTGCTGTAAAAGAAACTTGTAATTGATAGATTTTAGGATAAATGGTGAGTATAGAGGAGTATAGTTTAAAAAAATATATTGACTTGGAGATAAATGCCTTTTTAATAAGTCAATGAGGATGCTAGATATTTTTTTCCAAGTAGTTTTTCTTGGATGTGTGGAATTACTACTTTAGCATGTGTTCTCCCAGATGTAGAAGAAAACACAATTCTGACTAAAGCATAACTACTGGGATGAAAACATGCAGTCTCAGGATGCCCTGAATACCCTTTTGAAAAGTACATTTTACCCCATGCCAGCTTTCTCCCATCTGTGGAAAAGCTGAGACATCATCAGTGATTTAGGAAGTTAATACTGATACAGTTCATGGAGCAGGAGCCACCTGACATTTCTCAAATAGCAGAAGTATACAGAATGGTGCTTTTAGGATGCTGCTGGGACTGAAGGAAGGACGTACATTTTCCAGTGAGCTGCAGGAGGGATCCTTGATTTGGACAAACTGGCAAACTGAGATGACACTGCCCTATTTCTATGAGGCAACTGACTTCTGACACCGTGCCAGGGTAACGTGCAAATGTAACATAAAAAGGAAATAGTGGCCAAGTTCTGAAGCTCCAGTGAAGAGCAGAACACAGACCTCAAACTACCTGCAAGCAGTAAAGGATCAGCATACCTGTAATTCTGCATATGCAGACTACAGGTCAAGAGAAAACCGAGGGGCAAAGAACTTACATGGCATCTTCTCAAACACTGGCTTCAAACAGTGGAGCAGCACTTGCAGTTCAGTGGAGCATGGCATCTGGGTGTGTTTTGCTGAATAATGAAAGTTTTCCTCCCCCATGATAAGATGCTCACCTGGAAAAGAGTGTAATACCCATTAATCTGCCCATGGTTCCCCTGGAACATGGCCGCAAGCTGTGTTCCATACGGGAAAGGACAGAAGCAGGGTGTCCCGTGCTGTGGGAATGTGAGGACTGTGGAGTTTGCATGGTGTCGGAAGGCGAGAGACTGAAATATGGCTTGGCACATGCTGGCTTGAAAGACACAGCATACTGAAAGACATGCTTCAGTCCTCAAGTGTGCAGGAGGCTAAGACACAGCACAGAGAGTGTGGGAGACGAGGGAGCTGTAAGGGATTCCTGAGGCTCCCACTCTTCCTCTGGAGTGTGGAGTTGATGGCAGACTTTCTCTAACAGCTTTTTCTTGCTTGTCTCTGATTTCCCTAGAGCATCCTCAGCCCCTGCTTCAGTTGCCTTGCAAGCACCTACCAGCCTGGCCCAAGAAGGTGCACGAGGGCTCCTGGGGACAGCAGCATCCCTCCACAGCAAAACTGGTAAAGCCAGGTCCCAGGCTATTCCTACACTGGGATGAGAGCAGTTTAGGACAAAGTTTGCAAAGACTGGTAGAATTGTCCCTGTGACCAGCAATAGTCAGTATAACAAAAATTAACGCCTACTTTAACACAGCAGTTGTATTATTTCAACAGCCAGGGATACAGAAATAGCTTTAATCTGCCTCACTATTCCACTCTCTGTTTCAGCCAGCTCTCCAGCTTTCAGAATCTCCCCTACAAATTCCCCTATAAACTCTCTTCCCATCTGGTCAGTGAACTGTCTGTGGGATTGTCGAGGGTTGAGGCTGGGCCGACAACCAACCCAATGACAGACGCTCCCTGTTACCCCCTCGCCCCCCCACAATGGGAAGGGAAAGGGGATAAGAGAGGCAGAGAGACTTATGGATTAGAAAATAAAACTAGAACTACTTTAATAATAATAATAGTAATGATAAATGAAATATACACAAATATGTACAGAAGCCAATACCAAACCCAAACACCCCTTGATGGTAACTACGTCACCACTGATACTGCGGCAGTAGGCCTCAGCAGCAGATGAGTCAGGCTCAGGGGCTGGGTCCTGTTACTGGATGAAGGAACTTAGGGATCACCCAAGCACAGGAGAAGAAGGAACCAAGAAGAGAGAACAAACAAAACAACTAACAAGAGGGGACTGACCACCAGTTTATATATACAATATGACGTATATGGGATGGAATACTTCAGTTGGTCAGTTTGGGGTCACCTGTCCTGTCCACTCCTCCTTGAAGGTGCAGCCTTTACCCTGCACCCCCCAACATGAGACAAGATTTAGCAGTGACCTTGCTTTGCATACCAATCCCTGGCAGTAAATCTAAACATGAGGCCTTATCACTGCTAGAAGCTGGCAATGTCTATGAAAACATGCTGCTAGTTTCAGAAAGCACAGTTTCTTAGACGAGCTTCAACTAAAAAGTAAAATCACTGAACAGAATTAGTTCTGTTCTAACCCAAACCGGGACAGGTATGAAGAACAATTTCTGAAAACAGTTATTCAAAACTGGAAAATTCTGAGCTTAGATGAAGTCCTGCGTATTCTTTTCTTGTGAAGCTGTAAGCCCAAGTTTTTGACAACCTGTTTGCTTGGCTCTTACCAGCTAATACAGGGACTTCGGTAATTTTTGAGGTTTTCCTGAGCTGGGTTAACTTTCTGAATTGAAAATTGAATTCTCTAACTTTGATATACCAACTGGACCTGCATTTCAGAAGCTTGATATGTTAAGATAGTAACTCCATCAGTTTAACTCAGTAGACCAGAAGTTCTTTAATACGTGCAAGTCTGCTTTAAAGAAGAAAGCATAAGCATGGGATAAATATGAAATGTCTTTTTTTCTCTAAATTGATGGTTCCTACCTTCTCTGCCAGATTACTGAGTGTTTTATATGTACATGTAAAACCTTTTTCAAGTCAGGGAAGTGCCTACCTCAGCATGAGAGAATACCCTTCTTAAAAATGTACAGCTATCTTGTGTGAAGATCCCAGCACATGGTCCCTAGTATGTACTTCATTAGTTCCTCTCAGTGTGAGTATATTGCACGGGATTTCATAATTTCATCCCTATTCTGGTATTTTTGTGTACAAACAGAGTATGGTGCACAGATTGTTCATCCTCAACAGAGACCTGAGCATTATTATTTATTACAAATATTCCATCTGCATACTATTTTCTTATCCTTCCATATTAAATAAGATAAATCTACAGAGATACTAATATGAAATTAAGGTAGAGTTTCCAGCTGAGCTGCAATATGGCTATGCATACATTATTTTCCAATGGACTGCACTACAGTAAACAGGTATTATTATGAAAATAAAATTACACTTTCTTTTGTTCCCTTCTCTCTCACACAGTGCATACCTGCAATAGCAACACCTTCCTTTATTCCTTTCTTATCCTATTCATCTCTCTTTCTTGTTTGTTTTTTCCAATGTCATTCATAAAGATGGGGCTAGCTTTTGCAAACATTGGGACTGAGTTCTCTGTTAAGTATGGTCATAAAAAAAAAAATAAATGTGGGCTCTGCTTAGTTTCAAAAAGTTACGATATTTTTCAGCCCCTGAAAACACACCTATTTACACTCAGCTCAGGAGCTATGTTATTTGGGGCAATTCCAGGTGATGAGAACAAACACAATTCCCTGTACCATGGCTCCACCTCCAGTATTTTCCTATGAATTTTATTTTTACTTTATTTTGCAGTTATTTCACTTAAAACATGCTCCTAATATTTACTAGTGACATTTTCTCCAGGCTTAGCCAAATATACATTGAGTAAAACAGAAGTGAACCACTGAGCCTCTCTGGTATGACATAATATTGCCCACTCTGAGCAATAAATCTTCCACTCAGGGAAGACTTAATTATGGCAGTAAATGAGAGTCTTTCTTTTCCTCATCCTAGCTTCAGATTATTGGTACTGTATTAAAGTCTGTAGAGATAAAAAGCACATACCTTACCTGTTTGTGCTCTACCGATAACCTGATTGTCTTGTTTCCTTGCATCAAGGATCTTAGTCTCTCAAGCTGCAGTCTTTCTCTGCCACCTACCTCCCTCTGTCTGAAATATGAGGTACAGAAGTGGAAAGACACATTTACAGGAATCAAGACCCTCACATAAAACCACTTTATTTTTCAAAATAAATCATGCCAGTATATGACCCTGTGCTATCAAAATCACCAAGACTGGATATTGCAGAGGATGAACATCTCACAATTACATCAAAAACTTAGTGCCTATATTAATAGGACTGGTGCTCAAGAAACTTCAGTAATGCTCAGACACAGCCTGTTTCCACTTTTTCATCACAGCAATAAAAAAAGATACAATGGACTACAAAAAAAATCCTGGTTTATGCTTGGGGGTGTTTGTTAGGGAATATTTTGCCCGAAAATTGCTTCTCTGTCCTGAGCATAGAGGTAATACATATATCTTCTGTACAAATACAAAAATATCTGTAAAGTATCTTAGTGAATGAATCTCACAAGTCGGATTCACCCCCCTGTTTTTCAGTGCGAGCCAGTAGAGGGGTGCACAGTGATTCCACTCAGATCTGAATGTGCCACAACACATGCATCAGAAAAGCTGCTAGCTCTACTCCAAGGGCAAAATGGAGCCTACTCCTATGCTGATTCAGAAAAAAACTTCCATGAGCTTCCATACTGCAAAACAAGCCCTAAATTTAATGTGTTCAGTGTGTTCTCACACGTTACTATATTCCCTCACGAGAGCTCTACATTTCTCTTGCAGCCCTGCATAATGATCTCTTCATCTGCCGCCATCAGTAGAGGAGAGACAGGTGATGCCCCCAGCCCGTAAGGCTTGGGGACGGCAAGTGAGTGACACGCGCCAGATGCTGCTCCCTGAGCTGGACTGCAGCTCCCCTGTAAATACATCATGGAGTAAAAATCACCACATACGTTCCAGCTGCTGCAGAGCATGTCACTGGAGCAGACCTGTTGTCACATGCACAAATGAGCACCAAATAGTGTCTGTATGCTTGATTAATTAGCAGCTAATGGCTAGTTCTTCGGGCCACAGGGAAACAAAAGAAAAAAGAAGGAAAAAAAAAAACAATCCACACCCTCAAAAGAAAATCAAAATTAACCATAAAATGTCTCTGAGGTTGAACATAAAAACCAAAATAAATCCAGATTCCTCAGGACAGTGAAGTCAGTGTTCCCATGCTATTTTACTATACTGATTTTTATCTTTAATCACAGCTAATTTGGTGCCCATGAAAGCTACTAAGCCAGCAGCTCTTGAGCCTAAACTATTCTGCATCAACACAAACCCAGAGCCTGCACCTCAAAAACATCCCTGGGAACACCATGGTAACAGTTGTCAAGCCCTAAAAAAATAAAAAGCTTTTAGGGAGACTGAGCACAAAGACCGTGCTCAAAGACAAAGATAAGAAAGAAGAACAGCGATATTGATCAGCAATATTGATTTGGATGAATATAAGAAGGTTGACAGGGTACGCAGAAATGCAATGAGGAAGGCCAAGGCCAACCTGGAATTAAACCTGGCTAAGGACGACAAGGATACAAGAAAGGCTTCTTCAAATACATCAGTAACAAAAGGAATACCAGGGAAAATGTAGGTCCACTATTGAATGGAACAGGGACCCTTGCTAGAGCAGTTGCAGAGAAGGCTGAGATGCTGAATGCTGCCTTTGCTTCAGCTTTTACTGCCAGGACCAGCACTTGCGAATGCCTGACCCAGGAGACGAGGGAGGAGACTGAGAGAAACAAAGACTTTCACTCTGTTGAGGAGGATTGGGTTAGAGATTGTTTAGTCAAACTTGACATCCACAAGTCCATGGGCCCTAGTGGGATGCGCCCATGAATGCTGAGGGAACTGGAGAACACTAGGCCAGTCTCAACAATCTTAGAGAGTTCATGGCAGTTTAGGGAAGTGCCTGAAGACTACAAGAAAGCAAAAGTCACCCATCTTTAAAAAGGGCAGGAAGAAGGACTCAGGGAATTGCAGGCCAGTCAGCTTCGCTTCAGTCCCTGGAAAGGCAGTGAAATGGCTCATCCGGGAGGACATCTCTAAGCACATGGAAGATATTAAGGTAATCAGGAGTATTCAGCGTGGATTCATCAAAGGGAAATCATGCTTAATGAACTTGATTGACTTCTATAGTGTGATAACTGTCTGGGTAGATGAGGGGAGAGCAGTGGATGTTGTCTGCCTGGACCTCAGCAATGCTTGTGACACTGTCTCCCATGATATCCTCATAAGCAAACTCAGGAAGTGTGGGCTGGGGCCAGTACTGTTCAAGTTATTCATCAGTGATCTGGATGAAAGAATAGAGTTGCCTCCTCAGCAAGTTTGCTGATGATACAAAAATAGAAGGAGTGGCTGATACTCCAAAGTGCTGTGCAGCCACCCAGAAGGATCTCAGTAGGCTGGAAAGATGGGCAGAGAGGAACCTTCTGAAATTCCAAAAAGGTAAGTGCAGGGTCCTGCACCTGGGAAGGAATAACGCCATGGACCAATACGAGCTAGGGGCTGACCTGTTGGAAAACTGCTCTGCAGAGAAGGATCTGAGGTCTTGGCAGACAACAAGTTAGCCATGAGCCAGCAATGTGCCAAGGAGGTCAATGGTATGCTGGGGTGCATTAAGAAGAGTGTGGCCAAGGGAGGTGTTAGGGAGATGTTCCTCCTCCTCTGCTCTTCCCTGGTGAGCCCACATCTGGAGTCCTAGGTCCAGTTCTGGTCTCTCCAGTCCAAGAGAGAAAAGGAACTACTGGAGGAAGTCCAACAGATGCTATGAACATTACTAGGTGGTTGAACCATCTCTTTTTTGAAGAAAGGCTGAAGGAGCTTGGCTTGTTTAGCCTGGAGAAGAGCAGGCTGAGATGTGACCTTATAAATGTATGTAAGTACCTGAAGGTAGGGTGTCAAGAGGACAGAGTCAGGCTCTTACTGATGTTGCCAACCAATAGGACAAAAGACAACAAGCACAAAGTGGAACACAGGAACTTCCACCTAAACATGAGGAAGAATTTCTTTAATGTGAGGGTGACAGAGCACTGGAACAGGTTGCCTGGAGAGGTTGTGGAGTCTCCTTCCCTGGACACAATCCTGAGTAATGTGCTCTAGGATGACCCTGCTAGAGGAGGGAGGTTGGTCTAGGTGGCCTCTGGTGGTCCCTTCCAACCTTAACCATTCTGTCATTCTGTGTGGTTCTGTGATCTTAATTCATTTCAGCCAAATTTGACCAATGCGAACAAACAAGCAGCACATTCAACTTAAAGTATGTGCTAAATTCTTCAGACAGATTAAGGCATTAGAGAATAAAATAGAGAGCAGAAATAGGAAGTCCAGTGAAACCTAAGTTAGCATCTTCTAGAGGAGTCAATGCACAATATAAAATAAACACATAGCAAATGGTCAGAAATTCCATGAAACTGGAGGCAATAGAAAATCTTTAGTATTTAGGAATATGAATACAGTTATGTAGGAGTACAGCATATGGATACTGCATATGACTATTCTTATTAGCTACTTTATGAACTACTCAAAATATTAATTGGTAACTTGAGAGTTGCTAAAAAATCACATGAGTAAATTTTGCAGGTAACAAAGTGACAGGAAGACTAGTGAGTAAGGTGGGAAGTAGAACATGTGGAAAGACCTGAGACTATTGCCAAGTGTCTCTGTGCTTTCAAGAACAAACTGCACATGAATGGAATCATTTGCAGCATTGCACATCAAGGACCAAGGAAGTCAAGTGATGGAAACAGTTCTGGAAAGAATGACTCTACAGGGGGTCATGAGCAGGCATCACAGGCTTGCATGGGATCACAAAAGCTTTCGGTTTGGGTACTTGCAATTTCTGTCAGCTATGTAAGAGCTCAGAAAAAACAACAGAAACATCCTTGTACCACCAACTCCACACCATCAAGCAGTCTGTGTATAGTAACTGGTTCTTGTGTTAATATCTTTTAAACAGTGTTGGAAAATTGCATGAAGTACAAAGGAAAAAGGCACAAAAATTATCTGAGGACTGGTGAAACTGCTGTAGAATATTAAGGAGTTGTATCTATTTTGGCAGAAAAAAATATTTTGTGGAATAAAATAAGTTTCAGAAGAGAAAATATTACATATGAAAGGACTGTTTAGCCAAGTGAAGTAAGGCTACCAACAGCTGCAACCTGAAGCCAGCCTACCTCAAACTGGAAGTGAGAAACACTGAAGGCAGCTAAGCACACCTGTAAATGTCTACAGTGGGGGCTGGATTCTCCATCCACCTCATGATACCTTCCAGTTGGGAAAGCATGCCTTTCTAGAAACACCAAAAATCTCCCTGATCTTCCAAAAAACTACATGATCAACAGTCTGAATTATATACACATGGCCAGATAGAAAAAAAGAGAAAGGTCCCTGCTGGCTAACAAATACTTAATCCTTGAATCAAATACGATGTTTGCTGGTCCAAACTTTTCACACCAGGTGCTGGTAGGCTGGCACTGGATGCAGGATTTCCAGGGAAGATGTGGTTAGTGCTATCATGTTTCTATGACTTTTTTGTCCCAGTCTTCCTGGATGTTGATGTTTTGTTTGATGAGCTGTTTGCCTGAGCAGTGAGCCATTCACAGGAACAGCCAATTCCTCTTTTGTGAAAGGTTCGAGCTTAAAGATAACATTGACCTGCTTTATAGGAATGTTTTCCGAGGAGAGTTATAACTTTCTGCATCTTGCTGTGTATCGGGACTCATCATTCTTTACTCCTAACAAGATTTTCTTTTCATATTAGTACTGTGAAACATTACCAGTGTTTGACTGTATGAGTAGACCCATGCCAGTGTTCTAATGGTTAACAGCCTATTCTTAACCGATGTTGTTCCTAAAAGTGTACTTTCCTTCACTGTCCCCATAATTTTCTCCCTGACATATCTCTGCTGTTTTTTCTAAGCCTTTGTAGCTCCTTGTGTGACTCAACCCATCTACAATTATTAAGTTAGGACCAAGAAAAAACTATTTATATGTAATTGTAAACATGCAGTGAGATCATTAGTGAATACAGTTTCTGAACCTTGGTTTCCAGGATAATTTCCTATACTGGAACTGATTTCACAGAGTGCACTGAGAAAGCAAAACAACACCAGCACCTCTGCATGAGTGTTTGTATTGCTCTGCATTAAGGCACTGAAGTTTGCTTGTGTCCAGTGTAATATTAGACAGTTTTACAAACAGCTCTGTATGAAAGAAACTGAATTCATATCAAGTCACATCAGACCTGATTCCCCTAACATATACTCGGGTGTGAGGTAAAACCCCTAAACCAAGCCCTTGAGAGATTCTCCAGGAGACACAAGCTAGATCATTTGCCACATCGCAGCACCAGTTGCATGTGTTGCTATTACACTTTTGTGAAGAAGGTTTTTCTTCACAAGAAGCAAACACTCAGCCTTGGCAAGTGTCAAGTCCTACCTTTGTTGCTGCAGCGAGTCCTTGGTGAAGAACTCAAACAAGCAGCATGAAAGTTAGTCATGTCTTTGAGTATGTGTTCAAATAGACTTGCCTTCTGAGACATGGGCTTTTTTGTATACCTTTGAAATAGGCGCAAATCTCTGTGCAATGGGGAAGATCCCTACCTCTGGGAGCAGGGGCACAAAGGACAAGTGAGACCCCATCATCCCAAGTGAGATCCCTCAGCCTTTCACTGCGAGAGTGTTCTTTAACTGAGTGCCTTATTTTGGATGCTAATCACAGAATGCTATTCTGTGGCTATTCGCTTGCTACTCAGGAGAAATAAAATTAAAGACTATGAGATACATTTCTCTTTTTCTAAGGCATAATACCAACAGTTCTTCCTCTGTTTTTCTTCTTGACCACTGGCACGAAATTCACTCTGATGGGGGAGGGGGGAAGTGCTGGGGCTAAACCCTGCAACGACAGTGTTCCAGGATGTACTGCAGTATGAAAAAAATAAAAAATAAAAAAAAAAAAATTAACCAAACTAGAAGAAGCAGGGAGAGGGGGAAAGAAAGAATTTTAAACCTTGCACCTGGTGCAGAAAAATTTTAAGCTTATGATCATTAGGCACTGAAATGCAATTTTGGCAAAGGACAGGCATTCAAAAACGTTCCTAGCACTTGGACTATAAAAATTACATCTTGGGGGAAACAAAATAGAATCAAATACTAAGTTTTAATTATGAGGATTTCCTCCTAAATTTAATTTAAGTATTTCCAGGTTGTCAGAGCTCCAAGTGTTCATTGTTTTCAGAATTTTCCCCCCTTAGTCTCGTAAACAATCAGCATTTGAAAATCTTTCTGTATTTTTTGCTCTATTACAAATGCTTAAAATGTAACTTAAAACGTGTCTCTTCACAGCAGTTGTGACCCATAGCATGAAGCTGAATATTATAAAGGGTTGATATTGAAATGAAAACTTACATCTCTGTTACAAACTAATCTCCCTCCTATGCATCACCGTTATAATGAGCATTTAAGAATTTTTCATCTGTTCACGACGACGTGTGTCATATCCAGCAGAAAGCTAAGGAGGCAATCCAGTTTACCTTCACAACAATTTGTTCTTTTCACTTGTCTTTGCCATCGGCGTTGTTTTAGTTTCTATTAAAAGCAAAAACATCACCGTTCCTGAGATTTGTAGTGATTCAGAATTTCTGGGGAGATTTCTCCTCTGCAACTTTTCTTCCTCGGGAATTTTTCCCTCTTCCGTTCATCAAACTTTTCGGTTCCCGGCGCTTTGGTGGTGGCATTTTTTCCGGGGACGCTGGACTCGATGGGATCTGGGAGGATTTCTCGAATCCCTGCCCTTGCTCCCCGAGGAGGCAGGAGGTGGAGGGGGCTTCCTGCCCGGGGGAGAGGGGGGCGCAGACGGACGAGGCACCGGCTGCGGGACAGCATCCATAGCGGCAGGGTCCCTTCCTCCTCCTTGCATGTGTGATGAAATGAAATGAAGTTAAATTAAATGAAACTAAACTAAATGAAATTAATTAAATGAAAATTGAAATGAAATTAAATGAAATTAAATGAAATTAAATGAATTCAGCTAAACGAAAGGCAGATGAGGGGGGTTGCCCTCCGGGTGACACTCCCCCTCAGCTCCTCGCACCCCGCTGCCGCCGGCGGGTCGCGGCACGACCCAGGGCGTGCCGCCAGTGCCCGACCAATCTCGTTCCCAGCCCCGCTGCTCCCGGGCAGCCACCTCTGCAGGAGAGGTTCTCCTCTGCTCCCTCCACCCCTCTCCCCGCAGGATTTGGGACTGAAAGTCCGACGGCTGCCCCGGAGCTCCACCGGCCCTGGCGCGTTTGCTGGAGGGAGTCGTGATATAGCGAGGGGGGAGAGGCAGGGAGGGGGCAGGGAGGGGGCTGTCGTCCCAGCCCGGAGCGATTTCATCCCCCCTCACTCCTCCCACCAAGGAGTGGTGTCTCTTAACCCCCTGGATCCTCCCTCGTGCGAAGCACTGCTCCACTTTGCAGAACACGAGTTGATGAGAAAAAAATCAGTTGTGGTCCGCGGGCAGGCATGAGCTGTCTGGATGTTCTGTACCAAGTGTACGGCCCTCCCCAGCCCTGCCTCGCCGGAGCCTACAGCCCCTGCCACCACGTACGTGCGGGGGCCAGCGGGGAGAGGCAGAGAGTGGGAGGGGTGTCTTCTGGAGGATTGCCGTCTGGGGCCTTACCAAAAGGAAAAGGGGAAAAGGAGAAGGGGAGGGAAAAGGAGTGGGGGGAGGAATATCTGGGAGCATGCGATGGTGAGCGGAGCAGAACCGCATCCCACCTTGGCGCGGGGCTCGGCAGGGTACGTACCCCAGCGGCCACCGACGGGCTGCGGACTGCCTCAGGAGAGAGTGCGATTTAATCCTGGGATGGCTTTTTAGGGATTTCCATTTTTTTTGTTGTTTTCCCCGGTTTTCCGGGTGGAGCTCTGTCCGAGCACGGCGGGTCTACACGGTCCCGCCAGGCGCGGCGGACTGCCCCGGGCATCACAGCACCGGCCGCGGGACTGCTTCGGGCAGACACTTCAGCAGCCGCTTTGGAAGGGGTGCTCCGGAGTAACTTCCTGGAACTGGAGGAGGCGAGAGTGACAGGAGGCTGCGGGTTTGGCGGTGCGGGAGTAAACCCCGGCCCCGAACCGGGAGGGGGGCAAGGCTGCGTGGCGGCAGGGCTCTGGGGATGCTCCCCGGTCCCTCCACCCTCTCGGCGGGACCCCAGCCCTTCTCCCGGCCCCATCCGAGACCGGCGGGTGCTGACTCCGTGTCTGGGAGCCACTTCTCGCAGCCGCACTCCGGATTTCGATAAAAGGGTGCCGCTGACCGCGATGGTTCTCGGCACGGGCAGCCTGCTGTGAGCTGGGACATGCATTGTCCCGCCTGGGTCAGGGCTCGTTCCCTCGGTCTGCACCTGCCGCACACCGCCTTCTCTTTCGCCCTCTCGGTTTCTCTTTTTTTTCCCTCCCCCTCATTCCCTCCAGAAACTAATTCCTTCCTCTCCCAGTAAAACGAAAAAGGGGATGGATAGACAGCGCACCACTCCGGGCTCGGGCTGGAGGCAGCTCCCATGGGGTAGGGCCTGTGCCAGGGTGAGCAGCCCCTCTCCGCGCAGCCCCTGCGGCTCCGCATAGCCTCCGCTGTTTGCGGCCCATGTGCCACCTCCAGGGCCTAGCAGCTGGGCCGGAATACCTGTTACAAATAGCAAATGATGTCTTCCCCTACCTTGCTTCCCCCCCCCTCCTCCAGCTTCGTGACATTATTAAGGGGATGATCATTACCTCAATGGCAGAGCCGGGAGCCAAGTGGAAAAGCGGTCGTCACGGTGGAGTGACATTATTAAATATCTCGCGTGTCTTCTTGGCTCAAGGCTCCAACCCGTCCCCTCGGTGCTTCCCCCGCCGTCCGCCCCACGGCTCTGGTCGCAGCGGCCGAGTTCGTGCTCCGCGTCCCCTCACTTACTCTCGACAAACTCCCAGCAGCTGCGAACACGCTAACGCGGATAAAGAGAAGATGGGAAACATGCACCAAAGTTCTCAACGCCTGCTGTTTTCCCACCCCGCGGAATCCAATAAAAACAGAACAATCTTGTAGGAGATACGTGGAGCTTCTTCCTGGCCAGGGAAATGGTTTTGGTTTGGGGTTTTTTTTGCCCTGAAATATGTTTGTGGATGCCAGTCTCGTTTTTTTTTTCCCTTCCTCCTCCTTGCATGTGTGGGCTACAGGACGCTCTTTGGGGCAGATTTTGCGATCTGGGGACCAAGCATCTCTCGCCTCCCCTTTGCTGCTGGCGCTGACAGTGGGTGCCTCCCCCGCCGACCCCCGCCTCGCCCCTTGCACCTCAGCCCCTTGGCAGTCGCCATCCCCACAGAGGCCATCCTGCAAAGTGACTTCTTGTGCGGGGCTTCGTGCTAGGGACCCCCTCTTGTAACCGTCTCCCGGCAGAGCCTGCCCCACACAGAGACTCTCTGGCTCCATCCCGGTCGGTACCTCTGGGTTTCGCGACCCCACCCCCGTTTGCTGCCCCTCCACTACCTCTTCGAGTTGGGGCAGAAATTTAGCTACGATGTGGGGGGTGCTGCTAGATGGAGGACGGAGGACAGACTAGGACCAGACTTGTGCATCCTCTCTGAAAGATCGTGGGAGTGGGCTCGGCTCTGCATCCAGGCTGGCGCCAGGCAAGCGGTGCACCGTCCTGCGCTGTACTGCGTGACTGGCTTTTCTTTCTTTCTTTCCTCTTCTCCAGAATCTCGCCTTTTTCTCCAAAATGCAAGAAGCCTCGGAAAGCGGCACCAGCGCCGGCAGCTCCTTCTCCAGCCAGCCCGCGGCCAGCATCAAAGAGGAGGAGTGCAGCCCAGAGAAGGAGCGACCCCCCGAGGCCGAGTATATCAGCTCCCGCTGCGTCCTCTTCACCTACTTCCAGGGGGACATCAGCGCCGTGGTGGACGAGCACTTCAGCAGGGCCCTCAGCCAGCCCAGCAGCTTCTCGATCGGCAGCGCGAAGGCTGCGCGGAACGCCGGTTCCTGGCGGGGTAAGGAGCGGAGGGGCGCCGTGGGGCGCAGAGGGGCTCAGAGGAAGGCGGGACCCCCCCGGGGCACCCTCCTCCCCTCTGCTGGCCGCGGATGCCTGACAGGCACTCCTGGGAACCGGCTGTGGTGGGACGGGACCCTCGAGAGGCTTCACTCTTTTAGGGGGAAAAGCTAACAAACCCTTCAGTTCACTCCGGGCTGCGATGGTCCACGGGGAAGTGGCATGGGAGGCGTTTGGGAGTGCTTTCCTTTCATCTTTATACTGCAAGAGACTTACCTGGCAGTGCCTATCCACAGACTTGGAAAAGGTTCCCCTGGCTGTGGATGGGACAAGTGCCTCCCCTGCTGACTCTGCTGAAAGATTAGCTCTGTGATAATCAATGATAGGAACAAAGTAAAATGTAAATGTAGGAGTAATTTCACTAGCTTTCTAACACTAAAACTCAGATAGTATGTGTCTCTGTATTTTGCCCTACGTGTATCAACACCCTGGTTGCTACTGGAGCAGAGACAAAGACCCTAAATAACGGAAAATGAGGGCTTCCAGCACTGTCCATGGCACCAGTCCTGTACTGGCAAGGCCAAGGCCATGGCTAATGGGCAGCTCTCTATAGCCATGCCTGAGTCACCCTGAACAGGCTCTCTAGGGGTACCCAGGGCAGAGGGGAATAACTGTCCCCACAAGAAAGTTGGGGCAGTTTCTTATTTTGGGGTAGGTTTCATGGATCTCCTCTTGCAGGGCTGCCTGCTCAGCTGAGAGGTGGTTTCGCAGCCCCTCCATAAACTGCTGTCAGTACTTTCTAAGCATGAAATAGTAGTTTAAATATTTCACGGGTGGAAGGTATTCAGTGCTGGAATTGATGGCAGGAGAGGAGAATTCTTTACTCGTCATGAACTGATTCACTTTCTCCTGAGTAATGCCAGGCCACAGAGCTGACGTACCTCCCTGGCAAACATGTATGAGGAGCATGTTTGTATTTGTCTCAGGAACAGGGTGCGTTCCCAATTAATAATGCATAACATCTCTCTGCGCTATTAATAATTTCTACTCCATCTTGCATTATGCAAAGAAAATGTAGGGTCCTTATCCTTTGCCCTGCACGTCTAAAAAGATCTGTAGAGCACTTCCCAAATATGTCAGCAATATACCCAAAAAGAGGAGTAAGTCCAGTGTAACAGACAAGGAATTGTCTCCAGATATTTAAAAAATTCAAGATGATTTTTAGTCACATCTCATGATTTTTCTGACTGCTTTGAAACCACACTGACATGGCAGCTGCTTTCATGGCAGGTTTGGACATCCTCTGAGGTGCTGGCTGTAAATCTCCCTAAAATGGAGATTACTACAAAAACAAGAAAAATCCAACCCTGGGAATCACTGCAATGCATAATAGCTCTGACTCAGTTTCCACTACTGAAGAAATGTGTCCCTCACGTTAGATAAGAGTCTCTAAGTACATAGTAAGAGAAGCCTTGAGCAAGTAGTTCCAGTTTCATGGATAAGCCCTGGGCTGTGTGTCAAATATTTAGCTGGAGATGAATCTGTACTCACTGGGAGCAATTTCTTGTGTTTGGCAGTTGTTTGGAGGATAAAGGAAATGCAAGGGCTGGTTTTGGGGGGATCTGGGGAGAGGCAGAGCTCTAGGGAAAGGACATCAAGGTGTATTGAATGTGCTCACTGCTGCCTTTCTTTTGTCTCCCACTCAGAGGGCTCCTTCCCAATGAGCCAGCGCAGCTTCCCGCCATCCTTCTGGAACAGCACATACCAGCCCTCCTCGGTCCCAGCCACACTGAGCAGCTCCCTGGCAGCTGCTGCCCATAGTGAGCTGCCCTTTGCTGCCACTGCTGACCCCTATGTACCTGCCTCTCTGCATGGCCACCTGCACCAGGGTGGCCCCGAGCCCTGGCACCATGCCCACCACCACCACCACCACCATCACCCTCCCTACATTGGGACACAGAGCACAGCCTATCCCC
Organism: Galbula dea; assembly: GCA_013399015.1. NCBI lineage: Eukaryota > Metazoa > Chordata > Aves > Piciformes > Galbulidae > Galbula > Galbula dea. The sequence continues at coordinate 23,608 of VWZX01008141.1, forward strand.
GCCCTGCCACCATGCATGATGTCTATGGGCCCCACTTTGACCCCCGCTATGGCTCGCTCCTGGTGCCCACGGCCTCTGTCCGGCCCCACCGCCTCACCCCTGCTTCTGTGCCCACACCAGTCAGCCCTCCCTGTGAACTAGGCAAGAGTGAGGTGGGTGCTTCTGCAGCCTGGACAACGCCAGGACCGTTCCCCAATGCGGCAGGTGACATGGCACAGAGCCTCGGCCTCAATGTGGACGCAGGTAAAGAGTTACCCATGGTTTCTCTGGGTCCCTCAACTCAGCTGCACTCCTGCCTCCACATCATCCATAGTAGTAGGGAAAGACCTCCCCATGCAGAGATAGCTGGCATGATGCTGTGGGGCAATTGATTGGGGGTGGAAGCCCCATGGGAGACACCCAAGCTCTGCCCTGGGTGCCCTTCTTGGGGCTTTCAGGCTAGGCAATCGAGGAACGGGAGAGGGAGGATGAGACAGGACAACACATCACCTCCCCCAACATCCTTTGAATTTCTGGCACCTGCAAACATGCCCAGAGGGTACAGGTTGCTTTTAGGTACTCTTGTCCTGGCTCTAGCCCTCCCCTTCCCTTGAGCAGCAGGAGCTGGGTGCAGGAAAGAGCCATTCCAATGGTCACCGCTTGGCTCGCTCCACTCCACGGGCCACCGTCAGTAAGAACGGCCACAGCAGAGCAGGTCATTTCTAGATCCCACACAGGTTCATGAACTACCTCCTCTCACTTATTTTTCCCTCCTAGTTTTTGAGAGGAAAGCACAATTGTGTTTTCTGAGCAAAAAGGGCAATGCCTTTCCCCTGGTAGTTACGCCCTGTGCCTAGTGGGGTGCCTGGCAGTAAGGTTGGGTAGCCGTAACAGTGATGAAAAGGTGACACAGGCACAGCCAGAAGTAGCAGGTTTTGTGGCTGTGATTGTGGGGGTAAGAGAAGCCTGCTCTGGTGACAGTTCTTCGTGCCCAAGTTGGGTTATTGCAGCCACAAATTACTCCTTACACTGGCCTCACTTTAGGCAGGAGGGATGTGTGTCTGTCTCTAGTCTAGCCTGGGCTTTTCTTACTTTCCAGCCTCCTGGGGCTCTGGGGAGTCCATGCTTTAGACTGATTGTCTGATCTCAGCTGGCAGAAATGCAGTTTGTCACTCTCTGTCCTTTAACACCTGTACCTATTTTTCTTCTTCCCTGTTTTTTCTTCTCTCCGTTCTCAGGTTTACAGCCTCAGGATAAAAACAAGGATCTATACTGGTTTTAGAGCTGTCCTTCACACTTCTTCCCCTGGCTCTCTCCTGTAGCTCTCTGCCTGATAGATATGGTGACATTCAGAGCTGAAATCGGGTCAGTTTGTAACAGCTTCTGATCTTGGTTTGCAGCTCGCCGTTACTCCTTCTGTGGTGGATCCCTTCTGAGCTGATGTGCTGACACAAAGACTCTCAGATCCCCCCTTGACCTTTTCCAGCCCACTGTGGCCCTGAAGCTCGGGAAGACGACGAGACTTACAAGGACCTGGCATTACAAAGATGGTACTTTAGACTGATTTTGGAGAGGAAAATAATAAATCCTTCTGTTACAAGAGGGAGAGCCAAAGACATTGGACTTCTATTTAAGCAGATCCCACACCCAGATCTACAGTCAGACTACTCTGAAAGAGTCACATGATGTCATGGATGGCAATGCAAAACTTCTGGCCTTCATAGAGGGGACACAGGAAACCATGGTGTGTTTGGGGGTTTTGTTTGTTTTTGTTTGTTTGTTTGTTTTTTAGTGGTGTGGATACTTTTTTCTATGGCAGTGAAAATTATTTCCCAAATGCAGACACAGGAAAGCTACTGAGCAGTTTTGAACTGGAATTTTAGTTTACGTTATCAAAAACTAAAAGAAGAAACTGGAACTCATGAACATTTTTGGACTATCAAGGAACTGGTCAGATGTTTCAGCTTTGTGGTTGTGAGTGGCAAGTGTCTGGCTGGGGCCACCTAACTTGGGCTTACAGAAATGCAGCTGTTCCACACAGCTGCTCAAACCCCAGAAAGACAAAAAACAAGGTGGCACCTCTCAGAGTTTGGCATAACATTTACATTGGATATATAAACAGTTTTTTGGTTGTGTTTTTTAAATTTCCTTGTTTTGTTGTGTTTGTTGTTGGTTTTTCAAAGAAACATTTTCTGGTGAAAGTAAAACCCTCTTAAAACAGAGGGAGGAAGGAAACCCATGAAGACATCTCGCCCTCAACCCAACAGCCTTTAAGGGGATCACCAGAAGGAAAGGCACTTGATGAGCAATAGGTCTGAGTTGCCTCTAATATTTCTCTTTGTCTACTTGTTGCTGTCATTTTGTCACTTTAATAGTTGCTCTGTTTTGTTTTGTTTCTTGAAAGGGAGAGTAAGACATCTATTTAACAGTAGGAAAGCTACATTAAAGCTATCTCCTTTCCCCCTGTGTGTTTTAAAGAAGAATTAAAACTAAATAACAGAAATGAAGCTAACTGGAAACTTCAGGATGGAATAGGAAATATACCTGTCTGGTGGATGAAGTGAGTTATTTTATTACTTTGCATTAAAGACAGATAGAAATCCTAGCAGTTGAAAATATTTTCTTAGTGAGTAAAAAGTACAGTGGTAAATACTAAAGATAAGAAAATGCAAGACTATTGCAGTGCAACATTTTAGAGTGGGGTGTATCTGTAAGATGGATTCGGGTGAAGAGGCTGCTCCATGTAATACACTTCTTCATGAAGCTGATAGAAGAGGGAACTGTAGCATTTAACATTGATGTTGCACTGGTAAATTGATGTGCTATTACAAGTTGATGAATAATTAATGAAACAGTACAGAATTTATCATTTCCCCCTATACTTAAAGCTGAATTTTTTACAGGCAAAACGTTTGATCCCTATACTACCATGTTTTGTATTTTTTCTGGTTTGGGTTTTTTTGGTTGTTTGTTTGTTTGGGGGGTTTTTAAGTAATGTCTTTGAAGGCTGGCAAAGTTCAATGTGTGTAAGAGGAAAGTCCTGATATTAGGACCTCTGACAAGAGAACACAGACTTCTGTGCTGTGATGAGAGTTTCTACTTTCTGGCACTCTCACATAATCTGACAAAACATTCCCCACATGTCAGAAATGGAGTTATGAATAACCCGAACTTGCTTCTCAAGGTTTCAGCTGGACAACAACTTTATTTTTGGGAAAGAATAGGGATCCTAAGAGCAAGAGTATGATAATGCTGTGTGAGTAAATACTGTGAGAAGCTGTAACAAGCAACATGTGCAGAGCATCCCCAACCAGAGCTTGGCAAATGGCAGGAGGTGACTTGCTGTGATTCCTTCAGCCAGACATACCCCCGAGCATTTCACCCTCATCCTCCAGTTAGCTAGAGCCCAGACAAGCTGTAAAGGGCAAGGGAAGGACACCAGCATTTGTATTATTGGTTAAACCAAAAATCTTAGATATCTATTAATAAGGAAGTCAGCATCACTTCACAAGAGAAAGGTAACTAAAAATGGCATTTAACTTTGTTGCTGCAGAGGCTTGGATATAACAGGATCATTCTGTGAGCACTTGCCTGTGGGTTTTTTAAGGCTGCTTTTAAAGTTGGGGGGTTTTTGTTTGTTTTGTTTTGTTTGTTTGTTTGTTTTAAAAAACATCAATCTGGCTTTGCCATTGATTGTGCTTCACCACAATTGTTTCCTTTTTTATCTTTCTTTTTCCCCTCTCTCTTCTGCAATTCTTAAAAAGGATGGCTGGGCAATGCAGCTCAAATATATTTTGAAATAGTAGTGTAAACACAAACCACTCCTTTACTTCATTAGCATTTACAATTCGTTTTGATGTGAATGTTTTAAAATACAAGGATTGATGCAATGAATACATTAATTTTGGTTTCAACATTTGCTCCCCAAGTACTCTTTTTTTATTGTCATATCATGAAAGCATTCAAATACCAAATTCGGGATTGTGGCTCAAAGTATTAGATGTGAAAAAACTTTTCAAAAATGCACCTACTCTGGATGGACTGCAGTTTGAAAGCACACGTCCTATTTTGGCTAAAACTTACAAAGTTTTTTCTCACCTGTCTAGGGTAGAGGCTGGGCTGACCACCAACCCACGGACAGATGCTCCGTATTACCCCCCTTCTCTTCCCTCAACAGGGAGGGATGGGGGATAATAGAGAAGACAGAGAGACTTGCGGATTGGCAAATAAAACTAAAACTACTTTAATAATAATAATGGTAAATGAAATATATACAAATATATACAGAACCCAATACCGAACCCAAATCCCCTTTCAATGATAACTACATCACCAGAGGCATCCCGATATCAGATGAATCCAGCTCCTCTGGGGGCGGGGTCCTGGTGCTGGATGCCCGAACCTAGGGACTATCTAGCAATTCCTAAATCAGGAATCTCGAACCTTGAAAGGGAAGTCTATCAAGGGACTGTAGCAAGGGGAGACTGACCCCCAGCTTATTTATTGAATATGATGTATATGGGATGGAATATTTTTAGAAAGTAAAATCACCGAACAGAATTAGTTCTGTTCTAACCAAAACCAGAACATCACTCTGTGCCGTTCTGACTCCAGGGGAATTGCTCACAGCATCCACCTGTAAGGCTTGGGCGTGAGTCTTTGCAGGACTGGAGTCACAGCTCCTGGTTCAGTAACAGTGCAAATATAAACTCAGTGCCATATTGCAAGCTTGTTTTAGTCCTCTTTGCATCATAGGTTATTATTTGCTTAACCATAAGTGCTTGCAGGAAATATGGAAATACAAAAAACCCCTTTCTTATATGTTATGTATGTCTTATCTATCATATGCTTGTGATGAGTTTTGTTGCAGAGCACAGCAGTACTGGGCATAGTGAGAGTAGACGCTGTTGCCAAACGAGAGCAGTTTGTAGGAGTCTGCAAAGTGAGCATATTCACTGCAAACATTTATTTCAAGTGCTGAAAATAACTGAACATTAACAGCACAAGAAGGAATACTGTTTTAATGAACTCTGAGGTCAACAGTGATCTGTCAAGGGAAGGATGTAAGTTCAGATGGGACATAGTATTTGTAGTCAGAGTCTGCACTTTATTTTAACAAGGATTTTTGCTTCAGTATAGCTGCAGTTGCAGGAATATGCCCTGGCACCTACAGTCTAATGTTGGAGAGCTTTAGGGCAACATTGTTTACTTTCCACCTCCTTTTTCCAGTGAGTTTTCCACAGGAGGCCACAGTGGAGAAAGAGAAGGGGAGGAGAGAAAGGGTGAAAGAGAGACTGAGCAATCCCCTGTGCCTTTCCTGAACTGTCTACTGCCTGTCTCTGGGGAAATGTATCTGCCTTGTCTCCTCCTTGGGTCAGAAGGGACTGCCATCCCTTCTCGCCTTCCCTTTGAAGTCCTATTTAGGTTCATGGCAAGATTTAGTGAGGGCTTAAAGGTTGGTCCTTTCCTAGAAGGGAGGAAAATGCTACTGGTGGCTTTGGATGCACCAAGGTTCTCTGACTGGCACTTCTCTTGCATCTTTTTCTGGGTGAACGTTGTAATTAATGTGCCCTTTTGATTAGAGAAGGGCGAGCCAGAGCCTCTGAGGGATTGTGCTGTCCTGGCTGGCTTCCCTGGCCTGCCACCTAGAGGAGCAATCGCAGCGAAGGAAGAAGAGAGACTTACCCTGCGATTATTTACAGGAGTAAGGCATCGATTTTGTAGGCTAGGCAATTTCATATAGGGAAATTGGAATAGTGGATCCTTAACAGAAAAAATAAAAAAGAATAAGAACAAAGGAAAAATAAAAATTAAAAAGAAAATAGAAAAGAAAAAAGAAACAAATAAAACTCTATTTCAGTCAGTGCTCAAGCTTTGGCACTACAGCCTTAGGAATCATATTGTGAATCATATTGTTAGTTCACAGTACAGTAAGGCTGTTCTCTAAAGTGACTGTACTGACAAGCAGCTCAGGCTAGCAGGGTCCCTCTCTTAATGCCCGTCTCTAATCACACAGGAGGAGCTAACCCTCCAGCACCTTCTACTGCCTTTTTAGCCAGGCTTCATCTTGAATAACCTACACCAACCCCTTGAGGGCAAATTGGAATGGAAAGGCACAAAGACACCGTGTTCACCTCCTCCTCCCCCTGCCCTCTCTGCATCAGATGCTATGGGAGAAGGGGAAGTCTCTCGAGGAGCCTGTGCAGACTGGGGGCTGCAGGGTGCAGGGGTGCACACCTCTGGGATCTACAGGCACTTCCCTTTGCTATGCCTGGCTGCAGCCCACAAAAGCACAGGCTGGTTGAGGACTGGGGCATTTGTTTAGGCATATGTTGGTTGCTCCTTTGCACTTACAGTAAAGGCAGGATAAATACCACACAGGAGATCTGTCCCATTAAGGGATGTAATACTAAACTGATATTACTGAGGGTGTCCGCACTGCATGGCACTTTTCTTCCTGCCCACCTGGTCCAGGTTCCCTCCTTGTTCATCAGATCCCCCCTGACTTCTTCAGTTCTCCTTGACCTCTGGCCCGAGCCCTGACTCTGCATCTAATCCACTCTCTGTTCTGCATCACTCAATCTTTTCCCTCCTGCACTTACTACTCTGGCCCCACAGTGCAGCAGTGAGCAGCAAAGGGATGGTGTTACAAGGAACACAAACTTTCCTATCAATGCAGTTAGCATGGAGTTGATGCATCGATATTTCAATGATAAACAGAATTGGACAAACATAGATCCTCTCTGGAAGAGCCAGCATATTGGTCTCAATCCTGCATCATACTCCTGTAGTAAGTAAGTAAGAACCAGACCTTAACATCCAGCCCAGTGGAACAATCTCTTTTTTCCACAAGCTGAGTCCAAAAAATCTGTGACAGGTCCAGTTGCACACAGACACAAATGATTATTCTCTCTTGACAGACCTGCACAGCTCCCTCCTTGTATTTAACCACAGTCCCAGTGAGCTGGATCAAGAAAGAGACACTTGATAGCTGCTGTTTCCGTGGTTGAAATATTTGTGAAGTTAGCGCATAATCTGAAAGCAGAAGCTAATAAATTATAGGGTGCTAATTGGGGCCGGAGTGGAGCTGTCAATCATATTATCCTAAACAGAGAGAGACCCTCATAACCTAAAAAGGCAAGAAAGCCTCCAGGAACAGCTCCCAGTTGTCACTAGCCATGACCTCCACTTCAGTGAGAGCACAGAGAGTCAAGACAGAGAGTTCATCTGCTAAGAAAATGCAAATCCTGTGTTTAAGGAGCACTTATATTTGGCTTTGTTTACACTCTCTGCAAGTGTATTTTGCAGGTCACTTTATTGTTTTACTTTGCCACTTAACTTGCTACTCTTGCAATTTTGAAAAAAGCATGTAAATCAGATAAGAATTCGCAATTTTTATAATTGCATAGCCATTAGAGTAACATCATAAGTTATTAGTCACAATCCAATCCAACCTCTTTGCATATACATCTGTCTTCTAAAAGTCATCTTATTGCTCACGTTTCTTATTTTGCTTCTCAGGTCCCAGAAACATATACACTACTTTGAAGTTGCAGGAGTCTACAGTCTGAGCCAAGACACAACTGTGTAAACAATAGTCAATTTGCAACTCTAGTCACTTTGTCACCACTTTTTCTATATTGCTTACAAAAAATTTAAATATAATATATACTTATATATAAATAATATATAATAATAATATAACATATACTTATAAAACTGAATCAAAGAATGCTGAAGAGGTCTTTTTTAGTAATGCATTTCCCCAGAAGTTCATTTCTGTATGAGGCAGGTAGGCATTTCAGAAAGCATTCCCTGGAAAAAAGTTGTGAAATAAACTAGGAGCAATACAAAAGTCATAAGTGGGAAAGGTTGATTTTGGTGGCAGTATGATAAGTGCATGCAGGCCTGACAACTGAGCTGCAGTAAGGTCAAACCCTTTTCCTGGTGACACCTTACCTGGCTCTTAGCGACTGCCTAAACTTCCTGCTGCAAGGCCACATGATTAAGTGCACAAGGACTTTTAAATATATATTTAAATGTATCATTTTCCTCTCTTTATTGATGACTGTAGTAATTATTTAATGTCAACCTTGAATTCTGGCAATAAGTAGGGCCAGAAGTCTCCTCTCAGCTCACTTCTGTGAAGGAAAATTACAGTGTTTAACCCAATGATGCTTCCACCAAAGCCAAGAGCCATCTCTGAGAGGGACAGACAAGAAGATGCCTTTGGCAACTGGCTGTGGTTTATCATGGTCACTAATTTTGTTTTAGTAGATTCAGGTAGAGGATAATTCCTTGTGCTTTAAGCAACATACTCAAAAATTATGGCATGATACCTTCGTTGAGATAAGGAAGACTGTGTCAGCAGACAAACTGAGGAAAGCAAAAAGCTGGCAAGGTCCTAAGAGAAGAACACAAGGCTGCACTGTGTGAGCAGGATTTCATCCTTGGGGATGTGATGATGTCAATTCTGTGGCTCTCAGAATTCTGCCTCTCCTATTTCTCTGTATGACAAATATATAAACAAAGCTAAATGCATTTGTGACTGAAAATTACTGAGAAGTTACACATGGTCAGCCCTTCTGAAAAAGTGTGAAAAATGAATATGTGAAGACAAAAATAAGATGTGGACCTCTTGGAGCGAGTCCAGAGGAGGGCCACAAAGATGATCAAAGGACTGGAACACCTCCTCTATGAGGACAGGCTGAAGGAATTGGGGTTATTCAGCCGGGAGAAGAGAAGGCTTAGAGGCAACCTTATAGTGACCTTTCAGTACCTGAAAGGGGATTATAAGGCAGAAGGAGAGAGACTTTTCTCCTGGGCTGATTGCAACAGGACACGAGGGAATGGCTACAAGCTGAAGGAGGGGAAATTTAGGCTGGAGATTAGAAGGGGGTTCTTTACCCAAAGGGTGGTGAGACACTGGAACAGGTTGCCCAGAGAGGTTGTGGAGGCCCCGTCCCTGGCAGTGTTTAAGGCCAGGCTGGATGTGCCCCTGGATGACCTGGTCTAGTGCATGTGGCGTCCCTGCCCATGGCAGGGGGGTTGGAACTAGATGATCTTTAAGGTCCATTCCAACCTAAGCCATTCTATGATTCTATGAAATATACCAGGAGATTAACAAAATTTGTGTGATTTTGGTGCTACAAAATGATGTTAAAACTCCACTCAGTTTCCTATAGGTTTAATGAAGAGGCAACTGTAGTTTCTTGTTGTACTGTATAGGACAACAAAGGTGTTTCAGTGGCTTCATCTCTCATGAGCAGTAAGTGACTTGTACTGTCAGGGAAGACATTAGAGAAAAAAATAACAGCAGAAAGAAAATCCAGCTGTGTCAACAACATTGTAAAAGGGATTGTTATCCAAACAGAGTGACTATTTGCAGCTCCACTCTTATCATCAAAGACAGAAGGCAATGACGAACATTCTCCAAGAGGAAGACATCATCTGAAGAAGAAACTAACACACTATAAAAAAAAAAAAAAAGGTTATTTTATACAGCAGTATCAGTCATGTGACTGGGAGTAATGACAGTATTTTGGCATCATTCCTTGGCTTTGGTGAGGTGGATTTCTGGTTATATATATTAGAGTTAAAACATACTGTCAGTTAGAGGTGCCAAATGTCATTATACATAGCCATGATTGTTTGAAAAACCCACCTCGTGTGCAAGCTCCTGAAACTCACTCTCAAGTGTGTGTGAGAGAAAACCTTTTAAAAATCAATTAGAAGAAATTAAGGTGAGTCAGAACTTCTTAATTACTAATAGATCTTTCAGGGATATTCTTTTCTGTAATGACTATTTTCAGATTTGTTGTAGCTGAAATAAGATCAGCTCTGTTTTGGAAGAAGTAAATTTGAATCTAGAAACAAGCTTGCCTTCACAGTTATTCTTAAAATGCATAGTCCTAAACCTGAATCACAGAGGATCAGTTTTACCTAGTTATACTCTGTAAAGCCATGCTTGAAGACTCACAGAGTCTTGGAATGTCCTGAGATGGAAGGGACCTACAAGGATCATCCTGTCTATGCACAGGACAACTCCAAAAATCACACTATGTGTCTAAGAGCATCGTCCAGATGCTATTTGAATTATCTCAGGCTTGGTGCCATGACTGCTTCCCCAAGAAGCCTGTTCCAATGCTCCACCACTCTCTGGATGAAGAACCTTTTCCTAATATCCAACCTAAACCTCTCCTGGCACAACTTCAAGCCATTCCCTAAGGTCCTGTTGCTGGCCACCAGAGAGAAGAGATCAGCTTCTGCCCCTCCACTTCCCCTTGTGTGGAAGTTACAGACCATGATGAGGTCTCCCCTCAGTCTCCTCCTCTCCAGGCTGAACAAACCAAGCGACTTCAGCCACTCCTCATACAGGTTCTCCTCTAGACCATTCACGATCTTTTTGGGGGTCACCTCTGGATGCTCTCCAACAGCTTCATATCCTTCCTATTTCATGGTGCCCAAAACTGCACCCATCACTCAAGGAGAGGCTGCACCAGCACAGAGCAGAGTGGGACTATCGCCTCCTTTGACCAGCTAACAATGCCATGCCTGAAAAACCCAGGACATGGGTGGCCCTCACAGCTGCCAGAGCATACTGTTGACTCATATTTAACTTGCCATCAACCAGAACCCACAGGCCCCTCTCTGCAGGGCTGCTCTCCAATCCCTCATTCCCCAGTATTACTTGTTACAAGGTTATTGTGTCCAAGGTGCAAAATCCAGCACTTGCCCTTGTTAAACTTCATATGGTCTGTGACTGCCCGGTCCTCTAATCTATCTAGATCTCTCTGCAGGGCCTCTCTGCCTTCAAGAGAGTCAACAGCTCCTCCCAGTTTAGGGTCATCCGCAAACTTAACTTAATATACCTTCCAGTCCTGCATAACAGTTGCTTATAAAGATATTGAAGAGCACTGGCCCCAAAAATGGAGCCCTGTGGAACCCCACTAGTCACCGGTCACCAGCCCAGTGTAACCCCATTTACTATAACCCTTTGAGTTCAACCCCTCAGCCAGTTGTTCAGCATTTCATGATGTACTTACCTAGCTGTATGCTGGACATTTTGTCTGGAAGGACACTGTGTTAGGCCTTCTGCCTCACCTGCTTGACCTCGACAGTTTGGAATTACCTGCTTCTGTGCTCTTAGAAGGCAGTACTTGAAAAGTGACCAGCACTGATATACCTCAGCACATTCAGAAGCTTTTATCCAGGGGACGTTACCAAGTAGTTCCTTAAGCCACCTGAAGTCTGCTTTCCTCAAATCCACAGTTGAAGTTTTGCTAGCAATTTTCCTCCTCTTGTACTAGTTTAAGAGTTTAAAAACCAGCAGGATCTCAATATGATCTCAATACAAGAGAGATTACAAGTCAAAATCACAGTTTTAAAAAAGATAAGAAAATAAACATTACAATAAATGCAATGAACTTAGTTTTAACCCAGAACTAACAACCCAACACCCTGGGGCATGTGAAGAATGGTGCTGTAAGCCCCTGTGCCCAGCTCCACGNCTCTCTCCAGAGATTTCAAACTCAACTACTTCATGATCACTGTAGCCAAGATGGCCACCTATTGCCCCATGACCCACGAGACCATCTCTGCTAATAAATGACAAATCAAGGATGACACATTTCCTATTTGGTTCCCTTAGTAACCATACCAAGAAGTTTTCATTCCAGTATTTTAGGAATCTTTTAGGACCTGTTTGTATCAGCAGTGCAGTATTCCCAGTTAACATCTGGCAAGTTGAAGTCCCCCATAAGGACAAGGGCAGTTGATTTAAAGGCATCTCTTAGTTCCTTAAAGAATAA